>JAMKPZ010000374.1:0-61091 GCA_024699675.1 Amphibolis antarctica | reverse complement strand
AGACGTGGGTGTTAAAGACTCTATCTACGGGTGCCTTCATTGATTTCACCAACAGCCTTTGAAGATTCCCCTTGCTAGTGAGCATTGTGGTGAGGTGACAGCCACTGTAAGGTAGTGGAGTTGGGAAGGTTCAATCAAAGAAGGGTGCAACCACTAGGAAGAGGTGAAAAGCTTCAAGGTACAATAGGAACAAGTGTGACCCTTATACAAATGTTTATAGGTGTTTACATCCTTGTATAAGACTCTATGTGTCTGCATTTGCATTTTGTGTGTCACTAACTTTAGCATAATTTTTATTTTGTTTTCCATGTGAATATCTTGGGATTTATGTTCTCTAGTATGTTATTTGTGTGGTTCTGTACAGCTGTAGTTTTGGGTTCTTTGGCTAAGATGTTTATAGTGGTACTTTTTGTATAAATATCATATTTATTATAAATACCTCCTTTAAATGAGATTTTTTTACTTTTCTCCTGATGATTTAGCTAGATGGCATGTTAATAAGTATTTGGTATCTTCAGATATATATACAGAGGCTAAGTGAAGCTAAGGAAGAAGATGAGTTGTTATTTCTACATTTTTTGCAATTTATTCTTTATTTTTGTTGGTTAGACAACGAACTAACTCTGTTGTCTAAGCCTTTAAACAATGAAGTCCGTTGTTTGAGCCTTACTTAGTTTGTTCATTATTTTTCTATTATTTTATTATTATTTTGGTTAGACAATGAACTTACTTTGTTGTCTGAGCCTTCAAACAATGGAGTTTGTTATCTAAACCTTCAAACAATGGAGTTTGTTATCTAAACCTTCAACCTTATGGAATAAGTTCGTGGCCTTACCTAAATGTTATGGACTGTGTAGTGAGTTTAGTTAAAACACATCGATCCATGAGAAAGGTTTAACCTAGCTTTTCTTTCCTTGTGTAGTTTATTTAATAATGTAACTAATGTTATATCATTTTATATTATTTTATATTTATTTAATTATTACATTATTATTTTATTTGTTAGCATCTGACTACATCGCGCAAACGTTCTTGCCCTAGCAGAACATTTGACACAAACCTTATGCCCTCTATAGTACGTTTGGTGCAAACCGTACGCCCTCTACGATATGTTTGGTGTAAACCTTTCGTTAAGGCTGGAAGGTTTAGCTCATGTATTGGGTGCAATAGATTTAAGTTATAGTTGTATATGTGTATATGTATATATATAATATATATTTGTGTAAAAGTAATAGTTTTGGGACTATGTGAATATCTGAATGCTTGAGATTTATATTTCATATTTATTTTAATTTTCTTTTGTATATAAATGACTATTCTTTATTTTCCTTAAACTAAGAAATCCGGTTATCTGAAATGTAAGTTTCGGATAAACGAAAATCTCTGTAAATGGAAGGAAGCTCCGATTTGGCAACTGAGAAATTCGTTACATTTTGGTTATCTGAATTTTCGTATCCATTGTAAATTTGTATTTTTTCTATAAAGTTTATTTTTCCTTCCTTGATTGTTGTATATAGGAATTATTTTAGTACTTTTTACAATTTCTTACTTACATTAAGAACTTGCATATTTTCCATTAATTTTTTTTATGCCAAGCTCCCTATGGATTTGACCCGTACTTGCAATGCTTGAGGTTATAAATATTAAAATCTAAGCTGTTGTGACTCCATCTTAGACATAATTTCCCAATCCCATTTCTTCTCTTCCTCTTAACCTTGAGGGTGAGCTCGACACTGTCAATGCTGGCCTCTTCAGTCTCTCCTGCTTCAATTAGAGACCAACCTAACCTTGAGCCTAGCCAGTAGTGGATAGAGTTAGGGCAGGGTGTAGAACTGCAGAATGAAGCCAAAAAGCAATTCAACATATCAGGGGCACCAATTGAAGTAGAATTAGATCCAGAGGAAGGTTTGTCTCTGTTGTTTGGAAGATAAATATTAGGGGCAAATGCAGTAATTTCATTAGGGAAATAAAATTAGAGTCAGTTAATCCGAATTTTTGATCCCAGAAGAGTAGCCAGAATAGATTTGGTTGAGGCAAGATTTGCCTCACTATCCAGAAGCAATAAATCATTCCAATCAGAGTCAGTCCCTTGCTAGTTCCAACCTTGCAGAAATTACTCATGGATGGGCTCAGATTGTCCCAAATAAAACTCCTAGCAACCAGTCCAGTCAATTGAAAGGAATACAGAATGGAGGAAAATTTAGACCCAATTGGCAAGGGCCTTTTTGCTAAAGAAAATTCTTAGTGGGGGAGCTGCAATCTTGGCTGACATCGAGGGGGAAGAATTACCTGATCAGGTAAACATTTGCTATTAAAAAAAAAATTTTGCATGATCAATTAACTCTACCTCAATTTTGGCTTCTATTCCAAATTACTCTTATTTCTCTAGTGGTTTTCCTTTGAGATATTAGTTTTTTCTTTTAGCATTCAGTTGCTTGTTTGTTTTTTTTTGTGTCTTGCCTAGATTGCTTTTATTTCACCAAGGTCTTTTTCTTTTCTCTTCAAGATATTAATTTTTCTCTGGTACCTAGTGATTTATTGGTTTTCTTTTGAGATCCAAGTTCTTACTCTTGAAATCTCATCATTGGAGCATGTTTTTGCCTGAGTGGTGAGGTAATTACCAATGCCCAAATTACTTTTCCTAACAATGGATTGGTAGAAATTAGGTCCAGTCTGTACAGAATCCATTTGGTGCTACTCCTATCTTTGAAACTGTTTTGTAAACCCCTTCTTAGAGTGGAGAGTTTAAAATACCAGAGCCTTACATGCAACAGGACCTACCTTTTTGAATGGGGAGAAGTTAGTTTCTGAAGGGAGCTGGTTGAGTCCCCCCATTTTTCTTTTATCCTCCATGGCACATGCCTAAGAGAGATCCACCAGGACAAAGTGACGCCTCTTCTTGACGTGAAATTATTTCTTTTGAGTGCAGAGTGAGAATGGATATTTTCCTCCCCACTAAAGGGGAATTTGGCATGATTATGGTGGATTTAGGATGGAGGCCCTAGATGGGTGACAGTTCAAAAAGGGAAAAGAAAGAAAGGGGAAGGCAGATCAAGAAAAGGGCATACATTGCGAAAAGAAATGAAAACACAGCAAAAAAGAAAGAGAAAAAAAAGGTAAAAAAAAATAGTGCTGCTCACCGAGAATAAAATCTGCCAGAACATCAAATAAGAGGGAGACAACCTGGAGAAATAATAATTGGGAGGGAAACCAAAAATAAAGTAGAAATTAGTCCATCAAATGGATAACATGTCCTTGAAATATCAGAATTATTCAGTAGGGGTAGAGGAGACTAAGTGGGTAGAAATCCACTAATATTGTGCCATTTTCTCCCTGATCTACGGAGGACCATTCAACATTTTTCTTGTCCAACATTATCAGTAAGTTGAGAGGAATTTCCATTATGATGGGCATCAAATTTTGGATAATGAGAATGGAGGTCCAACTTAACCACCCCTGGATGAATTCTATCTCATCCCCATTCCCTCTTTTCTTAAAGGGTCTGTCAGTGAGGGTATGATTTCCTTAAATTCTTTCAGATTTCAGTAGCATCACTTGAATGATATTTTTGACTGGTTTAGTTTCTGCCATCACTGTCCACCATTTAAGAGAGACCCACCACAGTAAAGTGGGGTGTAAGGGAGTGGATCTTTATATTGTTCTTCTTCTGTCCTTTCCCTATTCCTACGAAATTTCTTTTTCTCCTTAATTCTTCCTCTATGCTTTCCTCATTCTTATGAAATTTCGTTCTTCCTCAAATTCTTTTCTGTTTTCATTTTCCTTGTGATATTCAAGATGTTTTAGGCTTTTCAATTCAGACTTCTTTTTTCCCTTCTCTTTTATTTTTTCGAGGAAAAGGTTAATAAATCTTCAAATGGCAAATAGTTACACACTCAATCAGTCAAAATGCTTCTCTTCCACTGAAATATTAATTCAGTATGGCCAATCAGCAATCAACTGGCAGATAATCATTGCAGGAGTTCATTTTTCAAAATAAAATTCCAGTTGTATTTTCAGATAAACAGATATGAAGCTGAGTTTAGAGACTGACTGCTACAAGAAAAGAGAACTACATGTTGCATTTTGGCTAGTTCTTGTGTAATTAGTGTATCAAGTCGAAATCTTTCTCCTTCGGATTTTAGAGGCAGATGTATTCATTTCTTAAACAATATGATGGGTTGATTTTTTGACACTTTGCTGCTCTCTGTGCTGGCATGGTTCACATGTTTTAGTTTAGATTCTGGATACTGTTATGGATTTAAAGTGGCAGTAGACACAGATCAATGGTTGGTTAGCTCCAGACCTCCTATTAATGTTTTGGTCTTGCTTTGTTTTGGATCATGACATGGGCATTCCAAGATCCCATAACACTTATAGAAATAGTAGTTCAGATTCCTTGACAGTTTTTTTTTTGACCTTTCTGGCATACCAAGGGCATTGCAATGACCTTTCAACCCTCTCTTCTCCCTAATTTCAATTTTTTCTTGCACACAAGGGGCATGGTAGCTGCCCTTTAGTGGACTTATTCTTGCATTACTAGAATTCTAAACTAGATCTCCAGAATTATCCAAAACATTTCTCTTTCCTTGGATTCTATTTCTGTACACAAGGGGCGTGGCAATTGCCCTTTAATGTGCTTTACCAAGCTATTCATCCTCCTTAGCTTTAATTTTTCTGCACACAAGGGGCATGACAGTCCCCCTTTAATGTGCTTAGTCTTGCCTTCCTTTCTGGAATTTCTTTTATTTTGAAGTGATAGTCACTTCGCTTTCTTTCTTTACTTTCCCCATCTTGGAATTTCAGTCGACCTTGTTCAGCCTGAGATTGCAAATTAGGTGTCACTCTTTACCCTGGATTTCAGTTTATAACTTTTAGCTTTCAACCTAGAGGGGATTTGCATTGCTTGCTGGCAGTTCATTCCTCCATATTCTTCTTAGGATCATTCATAATTTTCAGTTATGATTGAAATAATTTTTCATTATTTCACCTCGAATCAATGCATTCAAGTAATTTTCAGCCAAGGTCATTGGAACTGCTTACTGGTTGCTAGATCCTTTTCTCATCCCTTTTCAAAATCATTCATGATTTTTTGAGCGTACTTTAAATAATTTTTCATCATTCTGTCTTAAATCAATGCATCCAGATAATTTTTCAGCTAAGGGCATTGAGGTTGCCTACTGGCTGCTAAATCCTCTTTAACATTTCCCTTTAAATCATTCATAGTTCTCTAATACACTTTAAATAATTTTGCATCATTCTGTTTTGGATCAAGGCATCCAAAGGCTTTTTAGCTAGGGGCATTGAGGTTGCCTACTGGCTACTGAATTCTCAGTATAGTTCTATAAATCATTCATGATTTTTTTTTTTTGTTGGCCTTGAATGGCTTGCCTCACTTCTTTTTTAGCCAATGTACTCAATTCATTTTCAACCAAGGGCATTGAAGCTGCCCATTGGCTCCTAGGTTTTGAGCAAATGCTTAAGGATGATCTTGGGGTCATCATCCTTATGTTTGATTTTGAGTCAAGTCTCAATTTAAATGAAGATCGTAAGGATGAAAACTATAACTCGGTTGGGTTTGGATAGCTCAATAGAATACTCAAACTCTACAAACCAACAGACATACTTCGTTGGGTTTGACAAACACAAGTAGAAGCCAAACTAATCCCACATTTCTATCTACCATGGTCCGTTGGCAAAGCATTATTAAAGATTTTCAAAAGCAAAATGAAACTTCTGTGGGACTAAATTGTCTTAAATGTTTTATTTTTGGACATGCTCATGAATAAGATCCCAAGTAGAGTTAACAATTTAAAGGACTTCAATTTAAGTGCCACTAAGGTTGACTACCATTAAAACTAATATGAGGTTGATATTAGTTCCAAGTGTCAATCAGGGCTTTCCAAGTGAAGTAAGAATAGCTTGTGAATGCTCTTCATTAACTCCTCTATGCATAGCATTGAATCTACCTGTTGGAATATTATTTTTCTTGCGGAATACGTCAGGACTAAGACAAATTTCATAAGAACCTTGCATATGTTTTGTGGGTATTATCCCTTGAGGTGTTGATGCAGCAGCACTAGGGAATGAGATTGAAAACATGGTTTACAAGTATGAGTCTCCCATCAGGACTAAGAAGGATATCTTTTCCAATCTGACAATTTATTGTTGAACTTTTATGATAGTCCTTCAAAATAGGCCAACTTGGACCTCCTTTTAGATAAAGGGCAGCCCAGGTAAATAAAAGACCATATTTTTCTTCTGTAATGAAAAAACTTCAGAAAGGTAAGAAAATTATTGGATGGTAAGAAAATTTTTCTTATAATTGATCTTTTGACCGGTAGCTTCTTGATGTGGCTAGAACATCTTGTTGGCAGATTGTAGAATTTGGGGTCTTTTCTTAATAAACAAAAATGTCATCAGCACATAGGAAATAAGAAATTTATTAACTTACACAACAATTCTTTTATCAAAAACATGTTCCGAAGAATTAACTTTGATTTTACCATAAGTGCACAGCATCTTATGCAAACATGGCAAGTGCAGGTCAATTCCACAAGGAAGGGTATTAATGTTTAGATTTCAAGATTTAGATTTCAAGAAGTACAACACTTGAGCATGCAATGATAATAACAATCTAGAAATACAAAGCAAGATAGTAATAACAATTACAATCAAGTATAATTTGCTGTGACTAGAACTTCAAGCATGTAATTAAATCTACTTAAACTCTTATTTGGACCTCTAAAGAACTTGATGAACTTGCTTTCCTAACAAATCAATAAGTTCACACAAGTAAAAAGTTGCAATCAAGTCACGAAAACTTATATATGAACCTAGAAGCAACTTTGGAATATTGAAACAGAATTTAGTGCACATGCAACACTGACTTGTCCTTACTACCACTGATTTAGCATGTATTATCTCAATTACTGAATATGCAATATGTAATCTTAAAGTACTTCGAATAAACACACTAAATCATTAATTTCCAGCTAAAAACAGTCTGAATTGAATTTGTTACACTTTAATTAAGGGAAGCATGCAAACATTCCAACCAGAATTCTAACATGCATCCTAATTTTCATTTAAACTTCTCAATTAGCTTAACAAAAACACACGAAAATTTCTGAAATTGAATCCACATTCACCACATCAAATTCACTAACTATTTAGCACAAGAGATCCAAAGAAAAATGATCAAGCACAAGCACGAATTCAATATAACCTTCAGTACATCAAACAGAACCCATCATGCATGCTTGCACACATTCAGCACCATTAAGCTATGTTAGACTGAGTTAAATCTGTTAAGGTAGTATACTATTAAAGAAGTAGTAAGGAACTAAACTAACTAAGATTCATATGGATTTAATCAAGAAAACAACTATGCATTGAAGTTAAACATACATACAACGAAAATGCATAAAATTTGCCATTAGACACTTCAAATTTTGTTGCTAAAACAAAAATAAAAGAGTATGGAAGGGGGAAATTCCTCACTTTCTCACTTGAGACCCTTGAAGCAATGGTGTGAGTCACGGTTCCACCTGGCTACTTCACCTACAGCTCCAAAGATGCCTCCAAGACTCAGCAAGTGGGGATGCAGCTTGGAGTATTTCCCTTGGATCTCCAGGTTCACCAACACGAAATGAGGCAGTAACCCGGCTCTTCTTCAAGAATTCAAGGAGGAGGAGAGGGTGGAAGGTAGAGACGAGCTACAGCTGGGAGGAGGAGAATCAGCCACCGGCAATTGAGGTGCAATAGCCTTCCCCCTTTTAGACTAACCGAGCATCCTCTATTTAACCCCTTCTTTTGATCTAGATCTAATCTAGATTTTGATGATCCCAAAGTTCGATCCAAGGGCTCCTATTTTCCACTTTACCTGCATTTTTACCTCATTCCAAACATTAATTATAACACTTTATTTTCGTGTGATTTAAGTGATGATCACAGATTGCATTGTACTACCCCCATATGCATGCAACATCTAGTGCAACTAAAATTATTTTGGCATGCATCAATCGTTTCCTTGGTATTTTATTTAATGGCATGTGTTAAGAAACTCATAATCAACTAGAAATAAAATGCATGAATGCCGCTATATGTTTAACATGCCATGCAACATTCATTCTATGCATTACTAAGCATTTACATCCATTATGAAAATATACATGCACTCATTCGTAATGATCTATGATATGCATGAAAACCCTATAAGAAAATGTTGTAAATGGATTAAATATGTTGTCCACAATAAACATATGACATTTTAGCTTACTACATCAATTGATACTATGCATATCAAGCTATAAGACATGAATAATGCATCATATTAAATGTTTTCATCTTAATTTAGGCATTATTTTTACTTGGAATAATTCTTAAGCATGTAATATTATGTGTTACCCAAATTATCATGTAATATTAATACATAACACAAGAAATATAATAAGATTTAAGTTCATTTATTATATGCCATGCATTATGCTCTAATATGATGTAAATATAGCTATCATAGTGCATATTACTAATAATAATGTAAAGCTCCATAAAATAATGAAATATTCATAAAAGCACATTGATAATAAGAATTATAGTCAATTCAGCATAATTAATGTATAAGAAATATGCACTAAATATCTTTGAACATCTCCCTGACTCTTCCAGTGGGTTTTTTTTTTTTAAAAAAAAGGATGCAGTTGAAGCCTCACAAATAAGCACTAAGGTGAGATTATTTTCAATACATTTAACAACAAAATTAATGGGTTGATCACTGAAATCAACTTTCTACAGAATAGCATAAATGATGTTCTTTCCCAGAAAATCAAATGCTTATGCCAATGCAATATTGGTAAAAGTACTACACCTCTTAATACGTGCTCCTTGAGCTATAGAAGTGAAGTTAGGCAAAAGAGTGGTCAGTCTATCATTTATAGCTGATCTTAGGCCTAAACTCACTGAAATCTCTTGGATTAGAAATTTTTCGGGATGAGAATAATGAAAATAGCTTTTAGGCTATCAATAAGAATTCCTGCTAAGGAAAATTTTTCCCACGGCCCTATATCAACTTTCTGCAATAATACTCTAGGATAGAGTTTTTGGTCTACTAAGTGCCAAAATACAAAAGGACTTCAAATAAAAAAATTAAAGTTATCTTTGCCATATGTCATGCCACGTCACTATCGCGTGTCATGCCATGTCATTACATGTGTTCCACCACCTCAGCAGCTTGTCTTGCCACCAGAGCAGATAAGCGACAACACCGCAAATCCAGCAACGAAAATAACCCTTTAGCCGCCTCAAACTGTGTGCCAAGTCACATGCACTGCAAGCTATGTAACACGTTATTCGGCGAAGACAACCGTTGAGGAAGAGCGTTGTACCTCCAGTTGCTTCCATCCTTGCAAAAGAAAACCCCCAGTATCTGAATAATATAAAGCATAAAAAAAGGATTGTGATTGCACATACCCTTGGAGGTCTATTAATTAAAATAAACCTCCCCATCAAGCAAAACTTTTTAAAATAATTTCCTCTACAAGGCAGTAGCATTAAGACAAGCTTCCATGAGTCCAAAAATCTCTAACCCCTTAAAAAGAAAGCACAACCAGCGGCAACCAAATGGGAAAATAGGCTTCAGGTAAAATGTTAAGAAAATGTAATAAAACAGAATCACTACCTTATTTTAAGGAGAAACAAGGAAATTTATGAAAGGAAAGATAAATCCTTCATAGAAAATACTGAAAATCTTGATCAAAACAAAGTGAAAAGTATATAATAGGAGACTAGATAAGAAGCTTTTGGTACTAGTAGGGAAGATGTTAGGTACCCTTAGCTAGCTTGGAGAAAGTCTGGTCTCTCAATGGCTTATAAAACAAAAAGGTAACTAGAGGTGGTTCCAAGGTCTACCATTAGTATTCCAAATAGAAAGAAGGCAGAAACCAGGGTGATTGTAGAGACGTAATTCATGCATTTTCATATTATTAATTCATGTACATTAAGCTTTAATTGTCAAATATTATGTATTATTAATTGAAATAGATGTTAATCATAATTTTATTTAGTTGCATGAGTTATGGATTAAATTAGGATACAAATGCACAAATTTGCCTCTTATTTTGAAAATTAATTTCTAAGATAGTATTAGACATAGCACATCCGTATGGTTTGGCCTAAACCTTACAGATGGCCATAATGTTTGGTGCAAATGTTACGGCCTCACTAGACTATTTTAGGAAGTTTTCTATTTTTTGTTAATTTTAATGTGTGATTTTAGGAATTGCATATTCATATTCGTTAGAAAATTTGGTCATGGATATTCATACCCATGATTTTTACTATAAAAGGATGCGTATGGTGTAAAACAACGTATTCTTTTGTCTTGCAAAAACCCTACCGCTGTCTTCTTCATTTGACCTTCCACTTTTGTTGGATTGCATGAGGGCCCAAGATTTGACTCCTTTCTCCCAAGCAAGCTAGAAACTAACGGAGGACAAAGGTGTTGATTGTGAGGCTCCCTCTCCATGTTGGCCTCTTACCATGAGCAGAAGACTTTGATTGAGGTTTCAATGTTTGAGTCTAGTTCAATGAAGAGAAGGTTGGAGACAAGTTGTAGATTCCTATGCTTGGGTGTTCCAGTTGAAAATCCACACTCCGATAAGTGATCAACAGGGTGACAACCTAGAGAGTACTTGGACGAAAGGCGTGCAATACCTCTGTAACTGGATTCATGTGGACGTGAGTTAAGGTATATTGGGTTGTAACATTGAGAAGATGTCGTTTTGTTTTTATTTATACAAACTTAACCTCAACTATTGTTGCTTATATGTATATATTGTGTTTTTGTGCTTATGTTTTGTTGGATTCACTTTAACATACATTAACTTAATGACTACTAACAGTTACTAATTTATTTGTTTGAATAACAACTAACTCCTATTTTCTGGGTTTATTAACAACTAACTTTGTTTTACTAATAATTAACTCTATTTTTTGCATAGTTGTATTCTTTTATATTTTTGTATGGACATTCAATTGACATTTAACTTAGCATTCTTTTGCTCATCTTCTAATGATTTAGCAAAATGACCTGTTTATAAGTGTTTGGTATCTTTGGATATACACACAAAGGCCAAGTAAACCTAAGTAAGAAGATGAGTTGATTGTTGACCCCTTATACTTGGGGTTTCAACCAAGGTCACCTTGTATAGTTTAAGCCAAACCTACTAGCTTGTTCGTATACTTTGGGCAAACATTATGACCTTTGGAAGATAATCTGGGCGTTGACTGTCTGCCCTGCATGCTACCCTGTAGGTAGCCAAGTGTCGACTGCCCGTCTCATACGCTACCCTATGAGCAACTAGGCGTCAATCCTCCCCCATGCGTACCACCACCTATAAGCCAACCAGGGCACCTTGGAAGCATCGACTGGTTTCAAGATTTCTCAACCAGAACCCATGTGTCCAAAGCGACAACCCCATAATGTATTTTGCCCCATGCATAATGGCTAGGTCCATGCATGCTACCCGGTTGTAGACGTTTTGACACTCTCTCACCCTTCATTGGTGTTGACACCCCAAATTTACAATCTTGCACCTTTGCATGTTTTGCTTCTCTCTAAATCTTCAAGATTTAGTTTGATTTAGTCTTTTTCCTACTTGGGATTTACAGAGGTTAGTCATCTTTCCTCTATCTCATTTTTCTTCGAACTTTTAGTAGTTCACGTAAGAACCTCTGTCGTTCCTTTCTTTCAATTTCCTTCTCTTTCCCCTCTCTTGCTTTTCTCTAGAATTTCAATAGTTTGCTCAGGAACCTCTGTGGTTCCTTTCTTTTAATTTCCTTTACTTTCCTTCCCTCTATCTTTTATTTAGACTTTTAGTAATTCACTCAAGAACCTTCGTAGTTCCTTTCTTTTAATTTTCTTTGCTTTCCTCCCTATATCTTTTCTTTGGACTTTCAGTAGTTCGCTTAGAAACCTCTATAGTTCTTGTCTTTCAATTTCATTCATTTTCCTCTTACTGTCTTTCATCTGGACTTTTAGTAATTCACTCAAGAACCTCCGTAGTTCTTTTCTTTCAATTTCTTTCATTTTCCTCTTGTTGTCTTTTACTTGAACTTTTAGAAGTTCGCTTTGGTAGTTCCTTTCTTTCAATTTCCTTTACTTTCCTCTCTCTATCTTTTATCTGGACTTTCAGTAATTCGCTCAGGAACCTCCATCATTCCTTTCTTTCAATTTCCTTCACTTTTCTTCTCTCTATCTTTTATCCAAATTTTTAGTAGTTCGCTTAGAAACATTCATTGTTCCTTTGTTTCAATTTCCTTTACTTTCCTCTCTCTATCTTTTCTTTGAACTTTTAATAGTTTGCTTAGAAGCCTTTGTAGTTCATTTCTTTCAATTTCCTTCATTTTCCTCTTGTTGTCTTTTATCGAGACTTTTAGTAGTTTGCTTAAGAACCTCGTCATTCCTTTCTTTCAATTTCCTTCACTTTCCTTCTCTTTATCTTTTATTCGAACTTTCAGTAGTTTGCTTAGGAACCTCCGTCGTTCCTTTCTATCAATTTCCTTCTCTTTCCTCTCTCTCACTTTTCTTCGGACTTTCAATAGTTTGCTTAGGAACCTCCATAGTTCCTTTCTATCAATTTCGTTCTCTTTCCTCTCTCATTTTTCTCTAGACTTTTAGTAGTTCGAGCAGGAACCTTCTTAGTTCCTTTCTTTCAATTTCCTTTGCTTTCCTCTTATCTTTTCTCCAAACATTCAGTAATTCACTCAAGAACCTTTGTCATTCCTTTCTCTCCATTTCCTTTACTTTCATTCTTGCTCACTTTTCTTCAGACTCTTAAGAGTCCACTTGTGAGTCTTCACAGCTCTTTCCTCTCAAGTTTTTTCATTCTCTTTCGACTTGATGTTTCTATTCGAACTTTTAGAAGTCCACTTAGTGAATTCAAGATCTCTTAGGTTCAAGATTCTTCCTCCCTTAGAGTTGGCTGAAACCCAAGGTTGAAGATAAGAAGATTGGTTCTCTTGAAATGATAGAAGTTTGAGATTCTCCCTCCCTTTGAGTTGGCAGAAACCCAAGGTTGAGGATAAGAGGATTGGTTCTCTTGAACTAAAGTTCAAGGATTTTCCTCCCTTAGAGTTGGCAGGAACTCAAAGTTGAGGATAAGATCATCGATTCTCTTGAGCTGACAGAAGTTCAAGATTCTTCCTCCCTTAGAGTCATTAGAAACCCAAGGCTTGAGGATTTCCTTTTTATCCAGACTATCGGGAGTCTAGTCAGCTTCCTTCTCTCTCCTTTTCATCTAGATTGTTGGGAGTCTAGTCAGCTTCCTTCTCACCCCTTTTTATCTAGACTTTTGAGAGTCCAATCAGCTTCCTTCTCTCTCCTTTTTATCCAGACTTTCGGGAGTCCAGTTAGTTTCCTTGTCACTCCTTTTTCATCCAAACTTTCGCGAGTCTAGTCAAGAACCTCTATCGTTCCTTTACCCTAATTTTCCTTCAGCTTAGTTTTATCTAGACTTTTAGTAGTTCATTCAGGAACCTTTGTTGTTCCTTTTTTCTCTTGGTTTCTTTCATTTTCCTTTGTCTAGTTTCCTCTAAGCTTCAAATATCCATGTGGGGCCCCACTTTATTTCATCTTCCTCCCTTGGGATCTCATCTTGAGTGACTTGATTGCTGGTGATCTCAGCTCCTAGTGCTCTCCTTCATCGTCGTTTGCAAGTAGGTCAACCCTACTACCTTTCAATTTTTGCTTGCTTATTGTGCGCTTATCTACAACCTTGTTGATTCCTTGTGGGTTTACTACTCCATGTAATTTTGCTTACCGAGTACTAGTTGCATGCTTAAGAGTACTTCTGTTGCTTTACTATCTATGATTCTTGTTCAATTTCTGTATCGCTGAATCATTTGGTTGCTTGATTGTCTAAATGCCATGCTATGTTTTAGTTCTTGCATTTCCTTAATGTTGTATGCATGCTTACTTCTTGTCTAAATGCATGATTGTTCTTTGAATCCTTGGGATCAATGTGGTAATCTTACATTTCTTTAAATTTTTAGTTCTTTCTTGCTAAGTCTTACATAGACAAGAAGAAGAAGACTGAACCAGATACAATGCATAAAGAATCTGAGCTTGCGAATGATCTTTAGTGTATATTGTGGTGTATTACTTGCACTTCAATTGCCTTAGCTTGAGGCATTGTAATTCTTTCTTTTTGTGTTTCTCCTTTGGATGTAATTTGAATCTAAGAGATAATAAAATCTTCATTCAGCTTCTATGTTTTATGTCATTCTTGTGATGCTTAGGACAATTTCAAATTATTAATTGAGATAGTTTGAACATGTCAATCCGTATGACAGGAGGCTAGCTTTTAGCTAGGCAAGTTTGGTACCTAACACCTTCCCAACTTGTACCTAAAGTACTTACCTAGAATCTTAAAGGTTTTCTTAATCTTTTCCTAAAATAAACTAAGTGGTGACTCTGTGTCTTTCTTTTTTTCATTTTGGATCTTTATTCCATTATGGAGAGAGATGCTTGTAAATTTACATGTTTATAGTTGGGTTATTCGTGATACCATGAACCCTATTCATTGGGTCATCTTTCATTTTCCCTCTAAAAGTCAAAGGGGATTCTGTTGATCAATTGGAAGTACCACCACCTAGATAGCACTTCTGTTTCTGCTCGTATTAAGGAGGTGCTCGCCTATCTTACATTGGATTTTCCTCTAAAAGTCAGAAGAAATTTCGTTGATCAACCGGAAGTTTTGTTACCTAGATGGAACTTCTGTAGTCATAGTGGGCCATAAAATTAAGCCCATAAACATTATGATAAGTAGTGAGATTATGATTATTGGCCACGACTATCATCAACAATCACCATGGCAGCCACTCTAAGCCTAGGAGTGCCTGATGGTCTCCGCCTATCGCACGATTAGTTGCATACTATCATCGTGAGCGACCAAGACCTTGGAACTTGACCCTTGGAAGCCCACTCTAATAGCCAGCATTTTGCCACCTTTAGCTGCCCCAAGTGTCAAAACCCAACTACTAGGTTCTGAACTCAGCGATCAAAAGTTGAAGGGACTCAAGCATTTAATTTCATGTGCCCCCTCTTGAGACCTTGTTAACGTAAGCTATTCCATGGTCGTGATTGGTCACAACCATTATGAGGTTTGTGAAGGACAAAGGTTAAAGTTGCCTCATTTAGTCTCATGGGAGAGATCCATGATTGTTGTTTGAGCTATCACTCTCCTCCTTCTCAACGGGATTATCAACCTTCTCCTTCCTTCTACCCCCAAATTTCTCATGCTCCTCAACCAGTCTATTCTTCAGTTCTGGTTCAAACCCATACTTCATGGCACCTTCATTCCACTCCAAGTCATGGAGACCTAGGGACCAAGCCTAGAGCTCCCCTTATGTTCCCAAATCTCAAATAGTGGAACCCCTCAGTACCATCTTCCCCAAGGTTAAGGCTTACCTAGAGCTCCATCTAGTCCCACCTAGACCAGATGTATTCCCACTTGAGTATGACCTTAACCAATATTGTACCTACCACAGGGCCAACAATCATCATATTGGTCATTGTAACATGTTTTGGTTAGCTCTGCATGGGCTCATTGACAGCAAGGTGGTGGTTTTATAGGAAACCCCTACAAGAACTTCACACATCGGACCTCCTCCTATGCACCCCTTTCCTCCTCACAATAGGCCCCCTAGGGTCAATTTTATTCAATCTATAGATATTTTTCCCTCTTCTTCCTCCCCCTCAGAGGATTCAGATCCTTCTCTCTTGATCCAACCGATCAATTCGCCTTCCTCTCCTTCTGATTTCACTCCATTCCTATCTTCCTTATCTCAATCTATCAATACAATCAACTCTTACCCTAGACCTTCTCACTATACATCTTCTTCTGCTTCTCTTGGGCCACCTGTAGTCATTTAGGTAGTAGTCTCAACTCCCAACTAGGCTTCTTCCCCTAGGCCTAGACCCTATAGGCCTAGCAACCCCAGGCTCTCCACATCTTCTCAACCTCCACTCCTACCCACTCCTTCTCCTCCTATTATCTTGACTCCTAGTCATCAACCACCTTATTCCCGAGCTTCTAGGTGATTTTCCCTTCCTCCCAAAATTCCTCCCATTATTTACCCTCCACCTTCTAAATCTTATCCATCCCCTTCTCCTCCTATAATTCTTACACCCCCTCACTATCCTCAAATTTCTTCTATTGCCCCTGTCATACTCACTTCTCCTCAGTTGCGGATAGTAGTAACTCTTCCTTCCTCATCCAACTCTACCCAAGCTAATTTCAGATCATTCTCTCTTTCTGTTAGTAGGGCTAGACCTTCTGTGGCTCCTCCAATTATTCAAGTCTCTTCTTTGAGAGCACCCTTTAGTCGACCAAATCTCCTCTCTTCTCCCGTAGGAGTAGCTTCTATGGCTCCACCTTCTTCCATAGGTTCTTCTAGGTTGTCCACCTCGAGCGACTTCCTCTCTAACTTTCCCTACCTTTGTGCAGTGGGCACAATCTACACCTCTCCCTTCTTCTATTATATCTTCAACTTTAGGAAATCCATTCCTATTCTCCTTTGCCTCCCTTTACAATTCCTCTACCCTTGTAGATGCTTCAAGTCAATCTACCTCTCCCCCTAATCCTTCAATCTTATTTACAGATTGTATTCATACTATTCCCTCTCCTATAATTTCATCAATTCCTCCTCCTCTACCTTCCTCATCCCATTATGTTTCTTCTTCCTCTTCCTTAACAACACTTTTAGTGCCTCTTTATACTTTTAGTTAGTAACCCTTTGCCTCTTCCTCAACATTACCTCACTCTTCTTCTTCTGACCCTTTCGCTGCTTTGTTTGATCTAACCTTATCTTCCACTCCTTCCTCATCTTCTAATTTTAACATTTTACCATCTTCCTTGGAGGACATAGCACCTCCCACAACCTCTCCCTTTGCTCTTTCCTCGAGTTCATCTTAGGATCCTCACTATCTTGAGGTGACTAGGTTTGGCAGAATTTACAAACCCTCTAATCTCAGACATCCTTTCTCCTCCTCTTCAATTCCTTCCATTTCTTCCTCTTCCAATTCTAGTTCTTCCAATGGCCAATCTCATGGACCCTCTCCCTAAGATGTTGTGGGTTAGCTTAAGAAGGTCAAAATAGACATCAGCATCTGGGATTTAATTCAAACCTTCCCTAAACATAGGCAAGTGTTTCTAAAAGTATTTTAGACAATCCATGTTCCTACAGAAATAACTCTTGGTGATCTGGAAGATATCATGAGTATAATTTCTAAGCCTAAACCAATTTCTTTCTCTTCTGATGACCTATCTCCCTTAGGTCTCGATCATAATCTCCCTCTACACATCATTGTCCAATATCAAACCCTTAGGATACCCCTCACCATGGTGGATGATGGGGACAGGTGTGGATGTTTGTCCCTTGAGAATAGCCCTCAAGCTGGGTTTCAAGGTGGAAGACCTTCATCCTATAGAGAAAGGTATGAGAGGCTTTGATGATTCACATCATCAGGCACTGGTGTCTTAAACATTCCTATCCTGCTAGGCCTAGCCAAATTTTCTATCCCTTTTTATGTAGTGGACATTAAACCTTCTTTTAACTTGTTGTAGGGAAGGTTGTGGCTTCATAGGCACAAAATTCTCCCTCCGTTCTGACACTCTCTCACCCTCCATTGGTGTTGATTGTAACTATTGTAGTAGATAAATTATTATAGCTGGATTTGCTAAATGAAAAGAGGCTCAATGCCCTACATCATGCTAATTGTTATTAGAAAAGAATGGCTCAAGCATATGCCAAGAAGGTCAGACCCAGAGCATTCAATCATATAGTGAAAGGTGGAAAATTCAAACCTAATTGGCAGGGGCCTTTCTTAGCAAATAAAATATTTAGTGGAGTGGCTACCATCTTATCGACTACTAAAGGGGAAGAATTGTTTGATTTGGTAAACATTTGCTTCCTCAAAAGATATCATACTTAGTCTAGAACTTGCCTCATATTTGGTTTTGTTTTTATCTATTATTTTCTTTTGTTTTGATTTACAATTTTTTTTTTCTACCTTCTATCTCTTTTTCAACCGTTTTGTTTTTGTCACCTTTTTTTTAGTCTTCATTACATCCCTTTGTGGTATTTACCAATGCAATGAGCAAGATCTTCAAGAATGATACTTGTCTCGAGTGGAGGGTTTTGTAGTCCACAGCCCATCTTATAGATTCCTATAGGGCTTTTTAGGGATAGTGGTTGAGCCATACATAGTTCAGATAGTGCTACTCTTATTGAGAGGTTTTCTAACCCTCTTTTACCTTGAGTGGAGAGACACCAGATCCAAATAGCTCAAACCTAAAAAAGGGGAATTGAGAAAGAGACCAATTTGGTTGAAGTTTAGTTGAATCCCCCATCTTTATCATCTTTAGTGGACACCCTAGCATGATCCACTTAAAATGGTGAGTTTCTTTCTCTATATTTCTTGAGTGCAGAGTGAGAATGATCCTTCTCTATCTTATAGAGTGTGAATAAGTCTAGGCAAGTCTAGGCAGAGAATTAGGAGATCATTTCTCCAAAGCAAAAAAAGAGAGGGAGATAAGGAGGAGGTTAAAGGAAAAACACTAAGAAGGTTTATTGACAATGTCAATATTGTTTGGAGTTTACCAAAAAAAAAAAGGTGGAAGGGAGAAAATTTTTTACCGATGATGTTAGGATTGTTCAGAGATTATCAAAAAAAAAAAAAAAAAAAAAGAAGAAGGGGAAAAGGAAAAGGTAGAGGAGATAAGGGGGTAATCACATACCTTAGATTATCCACAATAACAAGATCATTCAACCTAAATGTTCCAGTGAGAGTCAGTTTGAGTGCCCACCTTCAATGGGTGTTTTGTCATTTATGATGATGATGGAGGTTTAAGATTTAACACTTCCTCCAAGGTGGGTCAAGGTCTCAATCTCCCCCTAAGTGAGGTAGTTCATGAGAGGTGAGGGAGAGCTTCTATGCCTTAAAGTTTGAGTAGCACCAAACGAATTGTTGGAGACACAACCCATCTTTGGATACCTTTTACTTAACATGTGAGAGCCCATCTAGGGCTATCTGAGAGGAGAGTTAACGAACCTTCTGGGGATCATTTTCTTTAGCACTGGATGATTAGTTCATCTAGTCTTCTTTTTCAAATGATATTAGGATCCCTTGCATTTTTGAAGAATGTCCTCTGTCAAATATTTGGGATTCCTAAACCATGCTTGAGAGGAGCTGCCTCCCTTCTAAATTAAATAATCTAGATTTCCTAAATTAGGGTCTCCCTCCCCAAGGGTGAAGACTATTACTTCTGAAATCCCATTGAAAACAATAAAGAAACTCCCTCTTTAGGGAGATCATCCCTAATCAGGCTTCAAGAAATGCTGCACTCTTCTTGTCCTACCTATTGTCCCTCCTAAGAAGGTTGTGCTACCGTTAGGGTTACTCTGATGTGGAGACTATTTAAGTCTTCACAAATGTATGTGTCCTTATTGAGCCTATTGGGCCTAATAGCCTTTGGGGTGATTTGTGCCCTAATGATGCACTATATATAAGTGCTGTAAACTTGTAATTGAGTGTGTGAGAAAACTAGTGAAACCACCAGAAGACACCCGTGGAGTAGGCTTCGGCTGAACCACGTAAAACCTAGTGTTGTGCTTGATTCTCCTTCTCTTCTGCCTCCTTCCCTAGCATCGAATCACGGCTTTCTTTTGATTTAATCCCATCAAACTAGTATCAGAGGTTAGGGTTTAAGAAAAAGGGGGATTAGGTCTATTTTTAGGGTTTACTGTGCGGTGAACAGTAAACCGTGTTTGTGCAGGTGGTGCGGAGGCAAGCAAGGTCTGTCTCGGCGTCGCGTCTTCGAGGAGAGGTCGCCCGACGTCGTGCGCGAGGAGGGCAACGCAAGGAGAGCCGTTCGACGCAAGGAAAGCCGTCCAACGCAAGGAGAGCCATCCGACGCAAGGAGAGCCATTCGACGCCGCAGATCCAGGGTTGTCTGACGCTGCCAGTGCCGGTCGATGCCGCATCCAGAGCCGTCCGACGCAAGGGAAGCCGTCCGACGTTGTAGATCCAGGGCTGTCCGACGCCGCATCCAGTGTCATCCAACGCAGAGGAAGACGTCCACTTTAGAAAAGCTGTCTCACGTTATGAGGCAGAGCCAAGAGGTGGAATTGCAGGGGAACACGAGTTCTAAGAGAGCTCGTCGGGTCCTTTTCAGTGGGGTGCTGTTTTTTTTCATCAAGAAAACCTAGGTATTTTTTCAGTGAGGAGTGATACAGTGGTGTCACTGAAGAGCAAAAATGATAGACGACGAAAAGCTCAAAATTGAGAAGTTTGACGGTAATGATTTTGGGTACTGGAAAATGCAGATAAAGGACTACCTCTATCAAAGGAAGTTGCATGAGCCTCTGTTAGGAGAAAAACCTGCAGAAATGGAGCAAAAGACATGAGATTTGTTGGATAGACAGGCCTTGGGTGTGGTCAGACTGTCATTGGCCAGAAATGTTGCTTTCAACATTGCCAAAGAGAAAATCACAGTAGATTTGATGAAAGCTCTTTCAGATATGTACGAGAAGCCGTCTGCTTCAAATAAAGTGTATCTGATAAGGAGGTTATTCAATCTGAAAATGTCAGAAGGTGGTTGCATGATAGATCACATCAATGAATTTAATGTCATCATATCTCAACTAAGTTCAGTTGAGATTAATTTTAATGATGAGGTCAAAGCCCTAATTTTGCTATCTTCTTTACCAGAGAGTTGTTCTGCAGTGGTAACTGGTGTTAGTAGTTCTCTAGGACATGAGAAACTGAAGCTAACAGATATCAGAGACCTGATTTTGAGTGAGGACATTCGGAGAAGGAACAACTCACAAGCAAGCACTTCAGGAGCAGTCTTAAGTGCAGAATGTAGAGGAAGAAGTCAACAGAGAAATGGTGGTAGAAACTACTCAAAGTCTAGAGGAAAAAGCAAGGGTAGGAAGAACATTACCTGCTGGAACTTTAATTAGAAAGGGTACTACAAGAATCAATGCAAGGCACCAAGAAGGGCGCAGAGCAATGATAGGGGAGCAGCAAATTCAGTATGTGAAGAAATTGTAAATGCTCTAACTTGTACTACTAACAGTTCAGTTGAATCTTGGATTCTAGATTCAGGCGCTTCATATCATTCCACCAATGTCAAAGGTCTGTTGAGAAACTACAGGCTCATAGAAAGAAGGAAACTCTACCTGGCAAACAACAGTGAGCTAGATATTGTGGAAATTGGTGATGCTTACGTCAAAACCCACAATGGCGACATATGGAAGTTAGAGAATGTCAGACATGTCCCTGGTCTGGCAAAGAATCTGATCTCTACAAGTCAATTAGATGATGCAAGTATGTTTATCTCACATGGAGGTGGAAAGTGGAAGGTTTCCAAAGGAGCCATGGTAATTGCTAGAGGTAACAAAGTCGGCACCTTATATGTTATCCCTAGTGATGAATACTTGGCTAGTGTTGCTGATTCAGTGGGAGCAACAACATTATGGCATAGAAGATTGGGCCATATGAGTAAGAAAGGGATGGAAATTATGGCAACAAAGGGAAAATTTCCAGGGATGAAATCTGTGGAGTTAGAATTCTGTGAAGACTGTGTACTTGGAAAGCAAAAGAGGGCCATCCTCAAGGGACAAACATCCACGCTTGCCCCATCATCCAAAGAGATGGAAATTGGTTCAAGCTCAGAGATTATGCTCATGATATCCTCTAGATCGCCTAGAGTTATTTCTAAAGGAACATGGGCTATCTAAAATACTTTTAGAAATGCCTACCTATGTTCAAGGGAAGTTTGAATTAGATCTCAAATGCTGATGTTTGCTTTAACCATCTTAAGTTGACCCACAACATCTAGGGGAGATGGTCCAAGAGATTGGCCACTAGAGTTTGGAGGGTTTGTAAATTCTACCCAACCTAGTCACCTTAAGGCAATGAGAGTCCTAAGATGAATTTGGTGGAAAGGATGGAGAGAGAAGATGTGGGAGGTATTGTACCCTCCAAGGAAGATGACAAGATGTTGGAAGTAGAGGATGAGGAAGGAGTGGAAGATAAAGTCAAATCTAACTAGGTAGCAAAAGAGTCAGAAGAAGAAGGGTTAAGCAATGTTGAGGAAGAGGTAGAGGGCTGTTAGGTAGATGTATAAAGAGGCACTGAGAGCGTCATTAGGTAAGAGGGTGAAGAAACTGAAAGGGATGAAGAAGGTGGAGGAAGGGAAGTTGATGGAATTATAGAAGGAGGAATAGTATGAATACAATTCGTAGGTAGGATTGAAGGATTAGGAGAAGAAGTAGACTGACCTAAAACATCTGCAAGAGCAAAGGAGCCATAGAGGGAGGCAAAGGAGGACAAAAATGGGTTTCCAAAAGTTGATGGTATAGTGGAGGAAGGAAGAAGTGTAGACTGTGCTAGCTGTACGAAGGTAGGGAAAGCTAGGGAGGAAGCCATTGAAGGCGAAGAAGAAGGTCTAACCCTAGACACAACAAGAGGAGAACCTCTCTTCAGACCTGGTTGAAATCTCCTCAAGGGTTTACTTGCAGAGGTGGATCCAAAAGATTGTAAGGAAGATGGAGGAAGCATGAAAGCTGCTCCTACCAAAGAAGAGGGAAAATTTGGCCTACTAAAGGGTGCTCTTGATGAAGAGATCTGAATGACTAGAGGAGCCATGAAAGGCCTACCCTATTAATGGAAGGAGAAAATGATCTAAAGTTAGCCCTAACGATAGGGTTGGCTGAGGAAGGAAGAGTTGTCATTGTTGGCAATTAAGTAGGAGTGAGTATGACAAGGGGAGAAGAAGGAACTTGTGAATAGTGAGGGGATGTAAGGATCATAGGAGGAGAAGAAAGAGTGGGATAAGCTCAAGAAGGTGGAGTATAAATGATGGGAGGAATTTGGGGAGGAACTAATGAAAACCTAAAAGCTCGAGAATAAAATGACTGATGATTTGAAGGGACCAAGATGATAGGAGGAGAAGAAGGGATGGGTAGGATTGGAGGTTGAGAAGATACAGAGGGCTTAGAGTTGTTTGGTTTATAGGGTCTAGGCCTAAGGGAAGAAGCTTGGTGGGGTGTTGAGGATGCTATGTCAATGACTATAAGCAACCTAGAAGGGGTAGAGGAAGATGCATAGTTAGAAGGTTTGGGGTAAGAGTTGATTGTATTAATAGATTGAGATAAAGAAGATAAAAAAGGAGTGAGATCAGAAGGAGAGAAAGGGGAAGTGATCGGTTGGATCAAGAGAGACGAATCTATATCCTCTGAGGGGGATGAAGAAGATGGAACATCTATAGGCTGGATGAAATTGACCCTAGGGGGCCTGTTGTGAGGTGGAAAAGGATGCTAAGGAGGTTCAGTGTTTGAAGGTGTTGTAGGCGTTTCCTGTAAAACCACTATCTTGCTATCTATGAGCCCCTGCAAGGCTAATCGCAACATATTACAATGATCAGAGTGATGACCATTGGACCTATGATAGGCACAATACTGATTGTGATGAATTGATTGAACGATTCATCTCTATGGTGCCTCAAGTTATTAAGGTCCTCCCTTTTAGGAGTAAGGTCGAAGTTAAAAGAATATTGGTCAAAGAAGAGTTTGACCAACTATTCCCAAGTCTGGATTGAGCTCAAATCCAAATTGGTGAACCAAGAGAGAGCTAGTCTAGTGAGGCTCTTCTGGAATAGCTAGATTATTAACCTCTCATCTACTTGGAGTGAGGTCGAATCAGCACAATAAGCCCTTAGATGAGCTAAGACCCATTATACTTCTCATAATCAAGAATTTTGAATTCTTGTGTAAGTACTACTACCTCAAGGAAAAGGCAAAGATCTCTAAAGGCATAACATGGAGCATCCATAGAAGTATTGGCTCGCTGGACCACCTTCTCAAGGTCAGCCAACTTCTTCAGGATAGTCTTGAGGAACTACTGGGTCTAAGGATAAGAGGTCCAAGGGAAAGGATCCCCTAAGAGGGTGTGTATTTGTAGGAAGGATAGGAGGTGGATTAGAAGCAAGAATAAAATGAGTGGGAGGATGTTGTAAGGAAGAAGAGGGATGAGAGCCAAAGGGGTAGATAGTTACTATAGGGGTGTGGTCTTAGGAACTGAGAAGGGAACTTCTATATGCACCTAATTCTAGTCAAGGAAAGGAGTTTCAATATGATGGGAGGTCTCAGTATGATAAACTGAGGCTAGCTACTTCATGTATTAAGCCATGGTAGCATACTAGTCAGCCTTAGCCTGATTTGTGAGATGGGGAGGACAAACAGGGAGAAAAGAGGTTTGGGTTGGTCCATCTGAGTTGACCAAGATAGTTGAATGGGGAACCATAAGGGGATCACATTCAGCAAAAGTAACAATAGGGAAAGTGAAGGAATTGGGTACAAAATTCTCCATGTGAGGTGGAACAATGTAGGAGTGGTGGGGAAACCTAGAGGCCTCGAAATTCCTTCCCGAAGTAGTATTCATATTGGGAGGAATAGGGATTTGGAAGGAGCTAACAAGGACTTCTTTCGTAGTAGTATGAGGAGTGTTGGAGGCCATTTTCTTGGCCAAGGACATAGTGATGATGGAATCTCTAGGTCTAGGGGGAGCTAGTAGGATAGCCTACAAAGTCGATCAAGAAACAAACATCTAGAGGAAAATTTGTTAGTCATCAATCTCAAAGTAAGAGCTCAAGTACAAACTAACAAGCGCAAAATAGGTAATCGCAAAATTCAATAAGACAAGTTAATCAGACAAACATTTTTCCTAAGGAATAGTCAAGAAAAAAAAGGGAGGGATTTTAGTTGGGTTGCAACTAAAATACCACAAGATAAAAATAATAAATAAATGGATCTAGTTAAGAGACTATGCCATCCTTTTACAATTACAGCATACTGATTCATATGCTATAAAGGGTGATGCAAACACTCTAAGTGACAATCCGATGATAGTTTTAATGAGTTGAAGCACTCCACACCAAGGGTATGGGAGATCCCCAATGGAGTCACCAGTTTTGTAAACATGTAATATTTACAAGCATATATTTCTTCTTAATGGAATAAAGATCCAAAAGGAAAAAATAATGACTCGAAGTTGCCACTTAGTTTATTTAAGGCAAAAACTAAAACAACCTTCAAGATTCTGGGTACAAGCTAGGAAAGTGTTAGGCTCCCAACCTGCCTAGCTAAACTCTAGCCTACTATCATACGGATTGGCATTTTCAAACTATCTTGATGAATAATTCGAAATTGTCTTAAGCATCACAAGAATGGCATAAAACATAAAAGTAGAATGAAGACTTTATTGTCTCAAAGATCCGAATTACATTCAAAGGAGAAATGCAAAAAAAAGAATTACAATGCCTCAAGCTAAAGCAATCAAAGTACAAGTTATACACCACAATATATGCTAAAGATCTTCCACGAGTTTAGATTCTTTATGCATTATATCTAGTTCAATCCTCTGCTTATTGCCTATGCCAGAATTAACAAGAAAGAACTAAACATTTAAAGAAACATAGGATTACCACATTGATCCCAAAGATTAGAAGAAGAATCATGTATTTAGGCAAGAAGTAAACACTCATACAACATTAAGAAATGTAGGAGTGAATATGCATCATGGTGTTTAAGCAATCAAGTAATTGAATTATTCAACGATTTGGAAATCAAACAAGAATCATAAGTTGTAAAGCAATGAGAATAGTTTTAAGCATGCAGCTAATATTCTGCAATAAGATAGTAGGAAACACCTACAAATCAAAATAATGGATCAAAGGGTAGTAGGGTAGACCTACTGATAGTAGGTAAACTACTGGGAATCAAAAGGTAGTAGATAAGCTCATAGTAAGTAAGTAAACCTATTGATAGTAGGAAATACCTACAAATCAAAACAATGGATCAAATGGTAGTAGGGTAGACCTACTGCTAGTAGGACTGGGAATCAAAAGGTAGTAGATAAGCTCATAGTAAGCAAGTGAACCTACTGATAGCAAGAAACACCTACAAATCAAAACAATGGATCAAAGGGTAGTAGGGTAGACCTACCTGCAAACGACGATGAAAGTGAGATCACCTAGAGTAGAGATCACCGACAATTAGGCCGCTCAAGACTGCACCAAAGGGAGGAGTAATCCCCGTAAGGAAATTCCATCAAAAATGAGTGTACCTTCCCCATATCGCAAACACCACTATTTAAACCTAAGCCACTAATGACAACCACCTATAACCACCACCACGTGTCGTCACCAAATTGGTTCACAAGAACCACATGGCAACTCAAGAAGAATCAGTTAAGTTCATTAACCCAACGAAACCCAAATACCTAGAGTTAGGTGAAGCAATAGACGAAATCCCTAGAAAGGAGAAAGAAACAATGCAGGCCCCATTTGAAACGTGGTTCCTAATAGGACACAAGACTATTGAAAGTCCAGATAAAACTAAACTAAAGGAAACCAAGGGAAATTGGAAAAAAGGAACAATGGGGGTTCCTAAGTGGAGTCATGAAAGTCTGGATGAAAAAGGAGAGAGAAGGAAAACTGATTAGACTCCTAACAATTTGGACAAAAAGGAAGGAGAGAGAAAGAGAACTCTCAAGGATTTTAGGTCAAATCCTTCAACCAACCCAACTTTGAGTTTTTAGGTAAAAACTCAACAAACCAACCAAAATAAAAACCAATCCAACCAAACAAATCATGCAAGGTGTGAGTGTTTTTAGTGAGAAGGGGAGAGAAGCAATGATGATCAATGAGTGCAAATCAATTGTTCAATGAAAGCTTTAGTGTGCAAGAGATCATGTATGTCAAGATTGGGTAAGTTTGATCTCTAATCTCAAGATTATTTATAGCATAGGTAGGCTTAAACAGTCATTAACGGCTAGTTTGTCCAAGTCAAGCCTCTCCAATGGCTATTTTTCTCAATTTAGATATCAATTTGGAATAACGAATTATATTCTGAAATTTACGGTAACAAATTCGAAATAATGTTTTTTTGAAAATGGTTATCCAAATTTGAACTAGGAGGAATTTCTAGGATAAAATCAATTACAAAGAAATTCAGATAATCATTCAAATATCTAAATCATGTTCCTAATTTTTTTGTCGTAATATTTTGTGTGATTTCTAAGGATGAATATTGTGGATAACTATATGGAGATCCGTGGACTTAATTTTATGGCTGGCCATTAGGCTATGGTCTTAACTTTACAGCTAGTCATTAATGTCTAGGATTTTCTACTTTCCTAGCAGAACTTCTATTTCCTTAGGCATGGCTTTGGTGAAACTTTCGTTTCCAAAACTTAGCTTGGACAAAACTTCCATTTCATAAAGCGAGTGTTCAAAATTCATTATAACGATTTATAAATTATTATACTGATAAGTATCTAAAATTACAGATTTTCTTGGATTATTTTTCTAAGTAAATATTTTTTCAAAAACTTGCCTAAGTGTTATTTTGAATTCAAAATTTGTTATAACGATTTTGTAAAATTGTTATACCAATTTTCATAAATTTATTAATTTACGAGATTTTTTCTAACAGACTTATTTTTCAAAATGTTTCCTAAGTTTTGGGACAAAATCAAAAATTGTTATAACATTTTTCAAATCATTATACCGATTTTCTTAGATGCAGAATCATGTGATCTATCATATAAATAGTGAATCGCTATTATGATTGTTAAATCATTATACTGATTTTGGCCTGTGATGTTTTTAATGTGTGTGAACTTAAAATTTAAATGAGTGACCTATATTAGTGTCTAATCCTTTTTAAATGAATGTTTGTGCTCATGATTTGTCTTCATTAGCTTTAACACTTTCACCTTTAATTCCTGGAATTTCTTTAACACACTACTTGCAATTTCTTCATCCCTTCATCATCTTTTGACTTCATGACTTTATAGCTTTGACTTGATTCCTACATATCTTCACCCTCTTCATATCAAGTTGTATGACATCATCAAAACCTATAAATGATGAGTTCTCAACAATCCTGCAAGACTGGATCTGACAACCTTAACCATTGTCCACTTTAAACTTCGTATCAATCATGACCAATCATAGCACGGAACAGCTTACGTTACAATGGTCCCAGAGGGGAACGCATAGGATCACCTAATTAAGATCTTTTGTCTTCTGAAGTGGCTAAGCCTAAACCCAATGGACAGGTTCCAAGATTCTAGGCAGTTGGAGATGGCAGATGCTAGTAGTGGAAGTGGGCTTCCAGGGCTATTCTCTAAGGTCCCTATCGTTCATGATGGCAAGTGTGCAACTAGTTGTGTGACAGGCATAAGCCCCCAAGCACTTCTAGGCATAATGTGACTAGAGATGGTAGATGCCAGCAGTGGAAGTGAGCTTCCTGGGGTCTTGTGTGAGGTCCCTATGCTCTTTAGAAGTGATGTCTCTAAAGAGCCTCCTTGAAGTGATGTCTCAAGGAGAAGGAAGTAAAAGCATGATATGAAAAGGAAAGGTCTAATTGGATATAAAGCATGATAAGAAATTTAAAAACATAGTTGCAAATATGATTGTAAGAAATTAAAAAGTATGGCTGAAACTAAAACTACAAGAAATTAAAAGGCATGGTTGGAAATAAAAGCATGGTAGGAAATTAAAGAAGCACGTCTAAAAATGAAACTATATGAAATTAAAGGGTATGAATGGAATTAAAGCATGGCAGGAAATTAAAGAAGCATGTCTAAAAGTGAAACTGCATGAAAATAAAGGGTATGATTGGAATTAAAGCATGGCAGGAAATTAAAGAAGCATATCTAAAAATGAAACTACATGAAATTAAAGAGCATGATTGGAATTAAAGCATGGTAGGAAATTAAAAGGCATGCTTGAAAATGAAACAGAAAGAAATTAAAAGCATGCTATTTAGAAGGGATGTCTAAAGAGCCTCCTTGAAGTGTGTCTCATGGAGTGTGTTGACCTCTCATACTTGGAGTTTATTTAGTTCTGGCCAAAACTTCCAGCCTGTCTGTATACTTTGGGCCAAATGTTACCGCCTATGCATATCCTTTAGGCCAAACGTTACACCCTTCTTGGATGGTCTAGGAGCAAAGTGTACACCTTGTGCGCTAGCTAGGTGTCAATGTCTACCTTGTGTGCTAGCCAGGCATCGACTATCTACCCCATGTGCTAGCCAAGTGTTTGTTAAGTATAAAATCCCTCCTTAAGTCATGTTTTTATGATGTCAAATATCATGTGATGTATGTGTGTAAGGTATACAAGACATGATGAAGGGATGCCTTGAAGGACTTCAAGAGTTGATATCGAACAGCACACATCAAGGACATGAAGCCATGAAGGATGAAAATCATATGGAATGACAACATAAAATCATGAGGCATGAAGATACGACAAGATAAAGAAAAGCCATGTGGAACATCTTCACACAAAAGGTTTGTGCATTAGCTTAAGTCACACACTTAATCTTTTGGAGCACACCTACTATCCCATAAATAGAACAAAAACAGAATAATGAATTGAAATATCATTATTCCTATTTTGGCAGCTTAGACACCCTACTCCAAACATTACGGACACTACGAAATGTTTACTCCAAACATTACGGCCTCCACCGTAGGTTTACACTAAACTATTTGGCCATCACAAAATGTTTACCTTAAATGTTCCAAACACATTGTCATCTTCACTAAGTAGTTGCACAGTCCCAAATCTTACAGCCTCCATGGAACGTTCACTCTAAATGTTGTAGACTCCTTGAAATATCTAGAGACAGAATTTTTCACTAAGTCCTAAACGTTATAGAGTCCACATTATGTTCACCCTAAACGTTCTAGACTCCATGTTATGTTCACCCTTAGAATTAAGTCTACCTGTCATTATACACCCAAATAGAACAAAACAAAACATCATTCGGATATTCGAATGATTATCTGAATTTCTCTGTAATTGAGTTAATCCCAGAAAATTAATCAATCTTAGATATGTGCTCTCAGTTTTAGGATATTGTGACTAGCCTAAAAGACCTAGGAAAGGTAATTCCTATGCAAGAATAGGTCCAAAAGGTGTTGAGAAGTTTAACAACAGATTGGGAAAAGAAGACCACAACCATTGAAGAAGCCAAGGACCTGAGCACCTACTCACTAGAAGATCTGATAGGAAACCTCAGTGCATATGAGGTCCAACTGAAGGCACAAAAGGAAGAGAAAGCTGAATCCTCCAAGAAAGTTGAGAAGAAGAAGGAGATAGTCTTTCATGCCGACTTTGACATAGAAGAAAGCTCAAGTGAGAATGATGATATTGCACTTCTTGGTTGCAAGTTCAAGAAGTTCAACAAATTCAAAAAGTTTATGAAGAAAGAAAAAGGAACTTCAAGAGAGAATGTTCCAATGTACTGCAATTGCAACAAAAAGGGGCGGCACATTAGAAAGTATTGCCTATTTTTGAAAGATCAGGAAGAAAAGGAAAAGAGGAAGCTAGACAAGAAAGAAAGATTTCAAAAAGCCTTCAAAGCAATATGGGATGAACTAAGCTCATCTGATTTAGAGAACTCCAACAATGATGAGCAAGCCAATATGTGCTTCATGGCAAATGAAGAGGAGTAGGTTGAAACACATGAGCAAGTCAAGATAGATCATTGACAGCGAATGCTCCACACACATGACTGGATGCAAAGAACTACTAAACACCATTGAAGATCATGGTGGAGGTATGGTTAAACTTGGAAATAACCAGAAAAACATGATTATAGGTAGAATTGGATTAGAAAATAATTCCCATATTGATGTTTTATTAGTTAATGACTTAAAATAGAATCTATTAAATGTTGGACAACTTACTGATAGAGGATATAATGTTTTATTTTAAATCAAAAGAATGTGTCATCCTTGATGAAAAATCCATGGAAGTAAAATTTACTGGATCTAGAAATGGATCCATTTATGCTTTGAATTTTCCTAATGATGTTTCTTGGGCTTGGCATAGAAGGTTAGGACATGTTAACATGAAAATTATTAGAAAACTATCTAAAAATAATCTACTTAGAGGTTTACCTAATGAAAAATTTGAAAAAGATAGATTATGTGAAGCATGTCAAGTAGGTAAGCAAACCAAAACATCTTTTAAAAGCATTAAGGAGATAGCAACTAAAAAGGAACTAGAATTGTTACATATGGACTTATTTGCACCCACCCAAACATTGAGTTTAGGTGGTAAAAAATATGTGTATGTAATAGTAGATGATTTTACTAGATATACATGGACCATATTTTTATAACATAAAAATGATGCATTTAGCGAATTTAAAAATTTCTATGTTAAAATACAAAATGAAAAAGAGGAAAATATTAAAAGAATTAGAAGTGACCAAGGTGGGGAATTTGAAAATGAATTATTTGAAAATTTCTGTAATGAGATAGGGATAAATCATGAGTTTTCATGCCCAAGAACCCCTCAACAAAATGGAGTTGATGAGAGAAAAAATAGGAACATTCAAGAAATTACTAGAACCTTGATAAATGAGGCCAACCTTCCTATGTTCTTATGGGATAAGGAACTTTATACCTCTTATTATTGTTGCTATACCTCAGACAGATCCCTCCATGGATGGCAATGCTATCCTTAGGATGAATGAGAATAGAAAATAAGCTCTAGGTAAAATGTCGAGAAAATATAATAGAACGGAGTCACCACCTTATTTTAAGGAGAAATAAGGAAACCTATGAAGGAAAGATAAATCCCTCATAGCAAATACCCCGATTAAAGTAATGAAAAAAAGGGGATAATAAGGGGTTTGCTATCCAAAAGACTAGATAAGGAGCCTTGGGTATTAGTGGGGAATGTATTAGGCACCCCCAGCTAGCCTGGATGGAATCTAGCCTCTCAACGACTAATAAGATATGGATAACTAGAGACAAACTCGAGATCCGTCTTAGGTGTTTTGGCCACAATAAGGTTGAAAACTGGGGTAATCAACTAGGAAAACATCGAAAGTGCTATGGCTTATGTCAACTTTGGGGTGTTATGCTAAGCAAATAAAGAAAGATGCTAAGGAGACAAATACACCTCCAGGAATTAAACACCAAAGGATTCCGGAAGAAACATCCTGGATCGAGTGTTTTCGATTGGAGGGGTTGCACGAGGACTTAATAGGTCTCGAGGCACTTTGCCAAAGTCTGTGACATGCAAGTGTCAGGTGTTTATGTGAGGGAAGACTAAAATCAATCATTTGCATGAGGCAAATTGTAAGGTCAGACGAGGGATGCAATGTGGGAACAACCAAAGTGGAGAGTCAACAAGGGTGTTGAGCTCAAGACTGGCATTCGGCTCATCTTTCAGCCGACAGTGCAAAAGCCGAGGTGTAGAACCCGAATTTTACCTTTCATCTTGCATGGTGAAAGAGGGAAATGTATGGTGTAGATGGAAGGTGGTGCATAAAACATGCAGCCACAAGGATCCTCACAACATGTATAAGCATAAATGTAAAAAGCTCAAACTAAAAGATGCACACAAAAATACCAAACAACCAAAAGTAAATGATAAATCCTTAGAGGGGAGGCGACATCTTACTCGGACAGACTTGCTATCAAGTCAAGTCAAGGAAACACCTTGCTTTTGTTCCCCTCTAACTAATGATTGAAAACCCTTCCCTATCTCGGAGAAGTCAACGAGCAAGGAGAAGGGCAAAGGGGTCAAGAATGGCCCTAAAACAATCGACCCCCATCCCATAGGTGGTCACCCAATGGGGGGAAAACAATGAAGCATGTAAAGGCTGGGACCATCCTCCCTTAGGCTACTCTTTGCTGGGAAGTTCAGCTTCATAAATTGTCTTCCAATGGGAGGGACGAACTGCTACCTTCATCTTGACTCATCTAAAGGGAGTGGAGACCTTGACTGGCTAAGCTACGAAGTTGATGGCCATCCACGACATCCAATCTAACAGATCTGGGTGTTGGTAGTCAAGTGAAGTGAGGCCAAATGTTCAAGGATGAGCCCAGACATTGAACACTCGAGTTGATGATTCTCTGACTAACATGTAGAGGCAAGGGGAGCAATGCCCCTTGCATTGGAAGGAAGGAAGGGGTTCTAGTCCTAGTTGTGCGGAACCCCATGTTGGCAGCCTTCTACAGCCTTAGACAACATGCTCTCTTCAAGGAGGATGGATCTAGAGCCCTGTCATCTGGATGGCGTACTTGAATGGGTTGCCAAGCTCTCATCCTCACGTCCAAGCCTTGGGTACTGCTTATTCCAGAACTTGTCAGGTTTGCCTTTGTACCTAGATGACCTGCAAACCTAATGTTTTCCCACCTAGGCCATTAGGTGGGGGGTTAGCTAAAGCTAAATAGGAGGATGAGGGGAAGGGTCATACCTAACTAACCCTTGTGTTTGCACATACCATTGCAGCTTGATTGTAATTAGTGTGCTAACACTACCTTGATGTAAGCTTGAATTGTCCAGTTGTCTGGGTTTAGGTGTCGACTCATCTTCCGACAGCCCTGTCTCAGACAAATTAGAAAGTCCATACTCTAGGGAAAACTCTTCAACCACTAGCTCTTTTGTTACTAGTTGCATCCTTTGAGTTAGATAGTTGAAGGCCACACTATATGCTAGGCATGCTCTACATTTGGAGGAATGGTAGATGTCTACTCTCTGGTGAGTGTTGGTGGCTCTACCATGGCTATAGATGGATCTAGATTGTAATAATCCTCTGCCAACAATACCACTATCTCCCCTTGCCAGTAGAATTTCAACATCCTATGCAAGGTTGATGGGACAATCTAGTTCTCATGCAACCAGGGACACCCTAGGATCATGTTGTATGATGTCGGGATGTCTACTATATGAAGTAAAATGTCAAAGGTTGTTGGACCATCATGAAGTGATAAGGTGATCATTCCCTGGCTTTGTGGAGTGAGTCGTCGAACCCCAACATCCCTTTATCTGATTGGTAGAGGTTGCTCTTGACCAAGCCTATCTTGTGCACCACCTGTAAAGGGCACAAATTGAGCATGGACCCGTCATCTATCATGACCATTGGAATGCACAAATCTCTACATTGGACAATGATGTAAAGCAACATATTGTGATTTGTGCTAACAGGCGACAAATCCCACTCTGAAAAGTAAAGATAGGTGAGAGAAGTAACTGATGCCACCATTGCACTCATGGCTACTGACGCTAGTTGAGAGGTGACCCTAGTTGACTGGAATGCCTTAAGAAAGGCCTCCCTATGCTCGATGGATGTCCTGATGAGATCCCAGAGTGAGATATCTGCCTTGACCTTTTTCAGCTATTTGGTCAAATCGGATTGCAAGGGTGGAGTAGAGGCAGCTACCAACCATTGTACCAGGGTAGGTGCTTGCACCGTCGCAGATGGGGAGGCTCCTGCTGGTGGCATTGGTTGTTTAGGTCGATAGATCTACCCTGATAGGACGACCTTGAGGAAGAGGGACCTTCTACCACTTGCTTCCCTTTGAGCTGGCGCTTTGTAAGTGGAGGTGTGGGAGTGTGGGCAGGTGCTATCATTAGACTTTGGCATTGTTGGTCACTACACTAGAGCTGGTGGTCTAGTAGCTGGGGAGAATAGAATGGGCTTGGGTAGAACAACAGGAGACACTTCAAAAACCGGCTTTGTCTAGATGAAGCTCTTGTTAAGTCACCACCAAATCCTCCTAGGGCGATTGTTGGATAAGCCGCATGAAGCTGGGTGGTGCGGGACCAATGGCCTGAGGCCAAGCTAGTTGCCTTGCCCTTCTCCTCCTTCAATGGTGAGGACAAAGGTGGCCACTTGCCAATGATAGGGCTGGAGCTCGGCCTCTATCAGTGGGTTACTGGCCAGACGGGTTAGGTCGACTAGGTTAAGTTGACAGGTAGATTGAGACATTTCAGCTGAAACCTATCGAATGAGATCGACTAGCCAGGGTTGCCTTGGTCGGGAGGCCAACAGGATGGTGTTGATTGTTGGTTGGGCTACATGGTCCGAAAAAGGTGGTTGGACCTACTGTTGCTAGTCTCGGAGGGTTCACAGCTTGCGTACTAGCCAAGCATCGACTATTCACTCCCCTCTAGCACACGATTCATACTTTTAGTGTCGACCATCCACCCTGCGTACTAGCCAAGCGTCGACCATCCACCCTGCAGACCCTATCAAGTCTACAAGGCACCCTAGAATTTATCTTCTGCTTTCTAGCCTTCTCAACTGAAATCAATGCTTTTCGAGTGGCAACCTCATGTCATTCTCTCCCACTCCACCCTGCACGTAATGGCTAAGATCAAACCTTATAGCTTGCATATAGTGTTCAAGCATAAACATTCTGGACTACATGGATGGTTTAGGCCAAACCTTACGGCCTTTGCGTACCATCCAGGTGCAAACCTTCCAACCTACGTGTGCTGTCCAATTGCAGATCCCCCACCCTAATCAGAGGGTTTAGAGCAACAACTACACACGTGCACACACTTGCATGATTGGTTGGGTTCACTAATCAATATCCAACCATAGGAGCTATGCTAGGCCCAGAAGTGCCTTGGGGCTTTTGCCCTTCGCACAACTAGTTGCACGCATTTGCCATCATGAACTATCAAACCACAGACCAGACCCCTAGAAGCCCACTTCCGCAGCTAGCATCTGCCCCACCCTTATCCACCCAAAACCTCGAAACTCATCCACTGGGTTTTGAGCATAGCGACTAGAAGATGGAGGGTCTCGAGCGTTAATCCCATGTGCTCCCCATCAGGACCATCTTAACGTAGGTTGTTCCATGTTGTGATTGGCCACAATTGGTATGAGGTTTCTAGTAGACAATGGTTAAGGTTGTCATGTCTAGTCTCGCGAGACACCGTACCCTAATCCTATAAATACACCAGTAGCCTCAAGCAATCCGGAGGGCAATCCATAGAGGTTGTGAGGAAGATCAAGCTAGAAGCAAGGAGTCAAGGCATCTAGAGGAGAGACTCTCATGAAGGATGGTAGGAAGGCATCCAAGAGGCTTCGCTTGAGCTTCTAGCTTCCTCAACATCAATGAGACACACAGGTAAGCTCCTGTTCTCTCCCTTCTCCTCTCCCCAGGCCGAAGGCAATGTAGAACTCCTCTCCGGCCATTATTTTGCTTCTCCAAGGGATGGATGGCCAGCAATGCTACTAGCCATGGTCTTGCTGGCTCCATCAAAGCTAGGATGGCTCTCCCCCTATGTAGGGAGGAGAATATTTTATTGCATTTGCCTTACCTTTCTATCATTTTACATTCATCCTTGTTTTACGACTTTTTCTTGGAGGTTCAACTCATTTGATCTAACTTTACTGCCCAAACGATGCATTCTAGATGAGTTATGCTACTCATCCAGAAGCACATGACAAACCCTCGTCATGAGCTCAACCATAGGCATGAGTCCTTGCCTTGGTCCCTCCATGGCCTTTTAGCATTTTTGCATGTTTTCCAAACACGGGCCTTTTGCATTCTTCCTGGTGTGTGCCCCGAGATCTGACTCAGTGAGTCCTCGTGCAGCCTTTGATCGATTTTATCAATTTCCCAATTGACTTACCATCTTCCCGGTGTGTGCCCCAAGATCTAACTTAGTGAGTCCTCGTGTAGCCTCTACTTGATTTTATCAATTTCCCAGTTGATTTACCATCTTCCCAGTGTGTGCGCCAAGATCTGACTCAATGAGTCCTCGTGCAACCTTCAATCGATTTTATCATATTCCCAATTGATTTACCATATTCCCGGTGTGTGCTCAAAGATTTGACTTAGTGTGGCCTTTGGTCAATTTTATCAGTATCCCGATCATTTACTTGGTATCTCAGTTGATTTACCGTCTTCCCAATGTTACCCTAAGTATCTAACTCCCAGAATCCTCGTGTGACCTTCAGTCAATTTTATCAATATCCCTATCATTTTCCCTGTATCTCAGTCAATTTACCATCTTCCCGGTGTTGCCTTGAGTATCTGACTCCTAGAGTCCTCGTGTGGCCTCTAGTCGATTTTATCGATATCCCAATCATTTTTCTGGTATCCTAGTCGATTTATTGTCTTCCCAGTGTTGCCTCGAGTATCTTACTCCCTGAGTCCTCATGCAACCTCTCATCGATTTTATCAATATCTCAATCATTTTCCTGGTATCCCGATCAATTTACCATCTTCTCGATGTTGCCCTGAGTATCTGACTCCTAAGTTCTCATGCGGCCACCGATCGATTTTATCGATTTCTCAATCAATTTATCATCTTCTTGGTGTTGCCATGAGTATCTAACTCTCTAAGTGCTCATGCGACCTTTGGTCGATTTAATTGGTATCCTCGTCAATTTACCATCTTCCTAGTGTTGCCTCGAGTATCTTACTCCTGAGTCCTTGTGCGTCCACTGGTCGATTTTATCAATTTCTTGGTCGATCTACTGTCTTCCCAATGTTGCCTCAAGTATCTAACTCTCTAAGTCCTCGTGCGGCCACCAATAGATTTTATCGATTTCCCGATTGATTTTATCAGCTTCCCAAAGCAAGTTCATTGGCTGAGTAGCTCGAACAACGGACTTTCTTCATTGCCTAAGCAACTCACACAATAGACCTTCGTGGGCCAACGAGCTATCTCGATGGACTCCTTATCTAGAATCCATTGGCCATGCATTCCTATGGCCCGACTTTAAGGGTCTCAGATTCTGGATGCTTTCTCGGAATTTGGCTGTGTTTTCAAAGTTCGCCATGTTGACCTCTGGTCCCCAACTTTTGGTGGGTCAATGTATGAATCTTTTCACATACCCACGTTTCTTTTTAGCTTGTTGCATTTTCTTTTTCGTCTTGGGACTAGTTAGATTAGGCCACGTCAAGCGACTCCTAATCATACAACTAAATCTTCCCAGGCTAGCTTGGGGTGCGTAACACCTTCCCCACCAATACCTTGAATCCTTACTCACCATCTTTGAGTAGTAGACCCTTAGCTTGATTTTCTTGGAGATTTAATATCTCCTTTTTGAGTTGAAGATTATGCTCTCTTCCTCTTCTTGTTTTCCCTGCTTTTGGTAAAAATAAGGTGGCAATTCCATTTTCAATTTTAACTCTCAACTTATTTCTCGAGTTCCAAGTCACTATTACATTCTTGAAATAGCTCCAACCACTTGTAGTTGGAAGAAAGGGTAACAAAGTGAAAATTAAAATGCAAACTCTTTAGAAGTATGTCTCTAAATAAAGGAATTGGGCTAACAAGGGGTTCAAAAGCTCCGAGATAGGGTAGGAAACTTCTAAATTGGTCAAAGGAAAGGAAGTGGGCTGACAAGGGGTTCGAAAGTTCTGAGATAGGGTAGGAAACTTCGAGATCAATTAAAAGAAAGGAACTAGGTTAACAAAGGGTTCAGAAGTTTTGAGATAGGGTAGGAAACTTCTAAACCGACTGAAAGAAAGGAATAGGGCTAACAAGGGGTTCAGAAGTTTCGAGATAGGGTAGGAAACTTCTAAACAGATTGAAAGAAAGGAATTGGGCTAACAAGGGGTTCAAAAGTTTCAAGATAGGGTAGGAAACTTCCAAATTGGTCGAAAGAAAGGAATTGGGCTGACAAGGGGTTTGGAAGTTCCGAAATAGGGTAGAACTTCCAACCCAACTGAATTGGAGGGAAAATAGTTTGGGGCATGTGGAAGTTTCGCAGTCTAGTAGAATCCTCCGAAGGAGTTGTGAATGGGGAAAGCAAGGCTTGAAGAGGCTAAGAAGGTCTGAGTCAAAGCCAAAAACCTTCCAAACAGTTTTTCATCTAGTAAAATTCAAATATCTACTTTCAGCCAAACGATATTATGAATTCTTGCACTTAGCCAATTTGGTTTATTGATTTTTAGGGGTTTGGAACTTAGATTAATTGTTCCCAATTCTATTTCTAGCCTACCGAGAAATGAAATTTTGAATTCCATTTCAAATATCCATTTTGATTTCAGCACTTTTTGGAAAACAAATCATTATTCCAAATTCACTATTTGAATCTAGAAAAATATGACCATTAGAGAAAATGGAATTTCGAATTGAAAATCAAAATTCGGATTTGATTGATTTAATGAGGGTCAAACTATCTCTTTAACCCAGATTAGCCTATAAATATCACTTGATTTTGAGCTTGTTTTTCATCCATCTTTGAACATAAGATTTTTTGAACTTTAAGGCTTTCATACAAGTGACTTTTAGCACTCATTGATAGATTCTCATTAGCTTTGCAAGTGTCTATGCTCTCCTCTCTCTCATTCTCACAAAGCACTGTAAGAGCATAGTTTTTCTCATTTTGATTTGGGTTTTTCTCTGTTGTTTTTGTTGGTTTGTTGGGTTTCTTCCTTAAAACTCAAGTGGGAAGGTTGGTTTAAGGATTCTACCTAAAATCCTTGGGTTGGTTAAAATGTTTTACCTTAAAAACTTGAGATTTGTTGGTTGAGGGGTTGTACCATAAACCCTTGTTATAAGTTAATTGAGTGTGTGACCATAAATACTATTTTGTAATTGTTTTAAAAATAGTGAAATTAGATTTAGGCTCAAACTTAAAAAGCTTGGGGATGGATATATCCATTTGGAGAACCATCTAAGAATCTTGATGTTCTTTCCTTTTACATATTTTATTGTGCACATTGGTTTGGAAACGTTTACGAATAGATTTTCAATACACTATTCACCCCCTCTCTTGGGATTCAATCTGTATTTTTAATGTCTAGCTTCATTGTTGATGCCCTCCTTTGGGGTGCTCATATCTCTACAATAAATAGTTTCATTTCCACTATTTGTAATTTGCAGTTATTGCATATGGAAGATGATGTTTCCTGGAAGTTGGACCTTGGTGGTAACTTTTCATTTCAATCTTTTTATAAATTGTTAATTGATGGTGGTGTGTGTTTCAATTTTTTTTCCAATATTTGGAAAACTTGTATATGATAAACTTCTTACTTAGTAAGAGAGGTTGGATTGGCTCTCCCTCCCATCTGCTGCATATATATGTAATATTGGATTGGAAACCAATGCGTATATCTTTGTTGATTGTATTTTTTTCAACCTTTTTCGGCAGGCTATGATGTTCTGGATGAAAATTTTATTTCATGTGATTCATCTTGTAGACTGAATTTTAATTTCAGATTTTCTTTGCTTTCCTATTGTTTTCTAGGTGTAATTGGAATTGGCTAAGCTAATAATCGAAGGGAGTCTATCACTTCACTCTACCTATGCTTGGATTATCATTCTTGTAGCCAGGGATGGGATCGAAACCTTGACTGAGGTCCGATCTAAATAGGACGTTGAACTTGCCTCTCAACAACCAATATCTCTAGCTCCAAATTTTGATGGCGCTTCCTTTTATAATCTGGGGCTGTGCAGTTGGGCTGAAATCGTTGACAGAAATTAGCAACTCAGATCTTGCTCTTCTTGCTTCCCGTGAAGCTTGTGGCTTTTGCTCTCCATCTTCCATTTTTGACGGTCTTCCTCACTTGTGTAATCTTGCTTAGCCTATGTCTTCCCTTTTGCGCCATTGGAAAATTTGTTTTCTAATTTTTTTGGTCAAAAAAATTTAAATTTTTTTTCCTCATTTACAATGAGTATTTATACAACTATGAAAAAATGTTTCAAACTTCCAATCCTTTTAAAAAAATCTTCTCACTCATCTTTTCATCTTTGGTTTTATTTGATTAGAATTTTTTTAACTAGTAAGAAATAGTATTTCTTGTATGAAATAAAGAAAAATAAATAAATATATATATATTTTAAAAATATCTTAATTTTGTTTTACATTATTATTACTTTAAAAATATTTTTAAATTACAATAAAATTTATATCAAACAAAACCTCACGTACGTCCGCAACTCTCGTGAGATCCGTCTGTTGTCACTCAACCCAACCCCCGCTCGTCGCCGCTGTGCCCCCACCCACCGCCTCCAAAAAATCTTTGTTCTAACTTTCTTATGTTAATGGAACACCTAATTTAAAAATAATAATAATAATGTACCCAGAATGCCCCTTCACGCCCTAAACTTTTATCCACCTCCAGCTGTCACCCTACAACCCAACTCATTCTTGTACGACTCTGTCCGCCTCCTCACTTCGCCTCCGCCACCACAATGTCGACTTCCTCCTCCTTCGTGGCGGCTGCGACGCTCCTCATCCTCGTCCGCATCACCACATTTGCGGCCATCTCCTCCCACCCACTCCCTTCGTTTCACGAAGCCCCGGCGTTCCGCAATGGGAACGGATGCCCGCCACCCTCTCGCGCCTCCACCATCCAAATCGCTATGACCCTCGACGCCACCTACCTTCGCGGCTCCATCGCCGGCGTCTTCTCTGTCCTTCAGCATTCCACGTGCCCCGAGAATCTCTCCTTTCACTTCCTCGCCTCCTCCCCACGCACCCTTGGCCGAGTCATCTCCTCCACATTCCCCTACCTCACCTTCCGAATCTACCCCTTCGACTCTTCCCTCGTCCGCAGCAAGATCTCCACTTCCGTCCGCCCCGCCCTCGACCAGCCCCTCAACTACGCCCGCATCTACCTCGCCGATCTCCTTCCCCAGTCTGTCACACGCGTCATCTACTTCGACTCCGATCTCGTCGTCGTCGACGACGTCTCCCACCTCTGGTCCATAGATCTCGGCCCGGACGACGTGCTCGCCGCGCCCGAGTACTGCCACGCCAACCTTACCTCCTACTTTACGTCCCGCTTCTGGTCGGACCCAGCCTTCCCGGCGAGGGCGTTCGGGAACAGAACGAGGTCACCGTGCTACTTCAACACAGGGGTTATGGTGATGGATCTGGATCGATGGAGATCCGGCGGCTACACTGAGAAGCTGGAGTGGTGGATGCGAGTGCAGAAGCGGAAGGCGAGGATCTACGAGCTGGGCTCACTACCTCCGTTCCTCCTCGTCTTCGCTGGCCAAGTCAAGGGGGTAGAACACAGGTGGAACCAACACGGACTGGGTGGCGACAACCTGCAAGGTTTGTGCCGGTCCCTCCACCCGGGACCGGTAAGCCTCCTCCATTGGAGTGGCAAAGGGAAGCCATGGCTCCGGCTCGACTCCGGCCGCCCATGCCCGCTCGACCGGCTCTGGGCTCCCTACGATCTCTACCTCCCCGGAGGACGACGTCGGGCACCGGAATAATTGGCGGACGGCTGATAAATGGCACTTTGTTGACGCAGTTGCCAGGTGACGTGGCGGCGACGGAAACACAGGCGGCGGCTGTCGGTGGCTCGATGGAATATACCACCCAACCGATGTCGCCGTCCAGCTAGGACGGCGGAGCATGGACAACTAGACCTTGCCACATGGAAAGGCTCTTCCGTCGAGAATTTCGAAATCAATTTGAAAGTGCACGTCCGCCGTCACTTGCTTCGTGAGTTCGTGTGTGTTGTCTTGAACCTCTGCTTTTAGTTCAATTTCTTTTTGTGCAGTGATACAGGAAGAAAAAAAAACAGTTCTAATACGTACATGGCTTTGGATATGACGAGTTGTTGGATTCATTTTTCATAAATCTCCCTTTTTGTGTATTTAGAAATAGCTTAAAATTATAAGAAATTTTAAGAAATGATGAAAAATAATATATCAAAATTTTCATATTTTTTATCATTTCTCATTAATTTTAAAAGTATAAATCCCCCTTTTTTTAATCTTTTTGTTTTACCTTTTTAAGGAAACATGGAAAAAGATTAAATTTTACCTTTACCTTTTGTAGATTAAATGTATAAATCCACCTAGAATTGGAAATTCTAGCAAAATTTGAGTATCTGTCTTGTAGTTCACTGCCCACTGGAACATCCTGCGGTCTCCACCAGAACTACATCCACCGGAAATTCCGTTTTATAGCAAATAGTTTGCTAGTACTTCCTCAAGATTCTAGTGGAAATTCCGTGCTGTTCCACCGAAAATTCTGATTGAGAGCCAAAAAAAAAAACAGAAATTCCTTTACAAATCAACGAAATGTCCTCCCATTCCTCAAATTCTTGTTTATAGATTAAGGACAAATTCGGAATTACGAATTGCAGAAATTAGATTACCATTTTTCATTGAAACCCAATCTTAGGCTGTTCGCAAAGCACCATTTTTGAGGAAAATAAATTATTAGGGTAAGATTCGACCTTACTATTCTAGTTTTAGGAACATCTTCAAACCTTATTGTCATTTTTTTGATTTTTTGAAATAGAATTGCAAAGATTCAAGTTTTTTGAAAGAAAATCATGGTTTTGCATCAACCAAGCTCAGATTTGTGCATATTCTTGCAAGATTCAGTGATTTTTCTATTGATTTTTGAAGATTATAGTTGAAGTTTGAAGAATTTGTGGTTTAATGTATATTTTTTGGAAGAATGTCGAAAATGATGCTATGCATTCTTAAGGGAAGGGGAAAGGAAACCCAATCCTGTGTGTCAAGAGAGGAAGAACAAATCTTCATTGGTGAATCAAGTGGGAATTCATTTCCCACAAGGTTTTTTAGAAATCAAAAGGCAAAAGAAGTCTTTCATTTACCTAATTGTATGATTGAATTGTTATGATATGCGTTGTACTATGCATGAATGTTTTTTTATGATATAATATCTTTATGCATGAATGTTTTTAAGTTATTATGATATGTTTGAACATCTCTATGCATGAATGTTTGTGATATAAGTTGTTTCTATGCTTCAAGCACATTCTTTAGATAGAAGAAGTACTTTATGTAGGAGGAGCTTTCTTTAGGGGGGAGCTTTGATTTTTTTAAGTGTTTTTATCTTGTAAAAAGGGGAAGCAAGTTGTAATCCACCCTTTTCATGAATGTCAAAAAGGAGGAGAAAAATGTAAGTTGTGGAAATATGTTGTAATAAGTGTTGTATATGTTGTATTAGGTGCTTAAGCAAGTACTTCCTTAGGATGTTTGTGAAGTGGTTTTGACAACATCAAAAAGGAGGAGATTGTTGAGAACTCATCCTTTATAGGTTTTGATGATGTTATACAACTTGATATGAAGAAGATGAATATATGAATGAATCAAATTAAAGTTACAAAGTCATGAAGTCAAAAGAGGATGGAGGGATGAAGAAATTGCAAGAAGCATGTTAAAGAAATTCCAGGAATTAAAGATGAAACTGTTGAAGTCAATGAAGACAAATCATGAGCACACACATTCATTTAAAAATGTTTGAACGCTAGCATAAGTCACTCATTTAGATTTTAAGTTCACACATTAAAAACATCACAGACCAAAATCGGTATAATAATTTAACAATCATTATAACAATTCACTATTCATATGATAGATTACATGATTTTACATTTGAGAAAATTGATATAACGATTTGAAAATCATTACAACGATTTTTGATTTTGTCCCAAAACATAGGAATCATTTTGAAAAAATAAGTTTGTTAGAAAAAATCCCATAAATTAAGGAATTTAAGAAAATTGGTATAATGATTTTACATAATTGTTATAATAAATTTTGAAGATTTAAGGTTGAATCCTTCAACTAACAAGGATTTAAGGTTAGATCCTCCAACCAACCAAGAGTTTAATGTTGAACTCTTCAACTCACCACTCCAAATGGAGTACCCATGTGTTTTAGGTCAAACCAATCAAGGAAAAGCGAAACAAATCTCTTACAATCCAATCAAAATAGTTTCACCTTGAAGAAGCGAAGTAATTGAGTTTTAACTTTTTTTGCCTTGAAGATCTCCTTCTATCGAAGCATGAAAATTTCTCAAACTAAGTCTGAGATGTGATCACCAAAGGTGTGAGAAGGAGAGTGAAAATTCGTGAGTGAAATGTGTGTAAAAATTATGAATTAGGCTCTTATTTATAAATGCAAACTTAGGCTTGTGCGTGCCTTATTTTCTTTGCTTCTTCCCTTCTAACTTGTCTCCAAACAGAATCTACTAGAGAAATTCTTGTCATTTTCCCCACTGTATGGGTGTCTTCCCCTATGCAAGGCTGCTTGATTTGTCTTCCATTCCAGAAGGTTGGGGGCATTCCAAGGGCCAGTCCAATCCACCGTGTCTTATTCAATGATCTTCTTGCCCCACCCCCTAACTCTTGGTGCTGCATTCTTCCATTGAACAACTGGCCTTTGTCTTTTGCATTGAGCAAATTATCTACGAGTGTCACCTTGCTAGAGCACAACTGGGGGAATCCAAACATGGGATCAAAAACTTGGCCTGCATCTCTGGCCGATCCTCTGCTATAATAGTTGAATCAACCCTATCCCTTTGGATGATGTAGGTTGTTCGGTGGGTGGTGACGACTCTTGTCCCAGGTCGTCCAAGGTTCACTTCCACCTTCGATGAAACCCCCACCTGTTTGGTTATCAGGGATGAGGTTGAAACCTCCCCTATATGGGAAGGTTTACTAGGAACCTCCTCATCCTATCCCAAGAACACTCTATTCTTAAAACTCTAAAAGAAAACCTAAGAGATAACAAAAGAAGTAAAGGTCCCAGAGTCAAAGCATCGTTCGTCTAAGATGACAAAACCAGAACAGGAGAAGGAGAAGTTGTAGGGATGACATCCTTGACGCAAACAACCTTCTTCACGGTTCGCACAAACTTGTTCCTTGGAATAGGGACATTGATGGCCATTGTTGTAGGAAGGAAGAGAGTTGGTTACAGAAGAGGAGTGGTTGGAAAAGGGTGAAGCATCACAGCTTGAGCAACAAGTTGCAAAGAAGTGTGAGTGAAAACCTAGCATAGAGCGGGAAGCATTAAATGAACTTCTCTTGCAAATAGCCGTAGGTTTTTATACTTCCAAGGAAAAGGAAAAACCCAAAAGGTGAGCAATTAAAGGAAGCCATGTGTCCCATGAAATTTGAAATAATCATAAAGAAAAATGAGCAATGAGTACGTCCTCACAAACGCATGACCTTGTAGATTTTCTCCAAATTCGTAGAATGAAGGCAGTGGGTGTGCTCGAAGAGACGGATAATCTCTATAACAATTCTAAATATCATGTTAGAATGATCTAACAACAACTAAATGTCATTAGAAAAATTGAACTTCGCTTAAGTTTTGCCTACAAAAAGGGACAATCGACTCACTTTTGCCTCCATTTCATGGTGCAAAAGCTCTTGTTCTTCCTCAAGCGGCCATCTTCTTATGCCTCCAACTCCTTCTATGCTTAGTTTATCAAGATAACAGGTTTGTCCTTCATATTCTTGTCCTTATAGCTTTCGATTCTTAGCTTGTCTTCTTTCTCTTGGTCAAGCAAGGTGAGGACTCGATCACAGTCTTGCACACCTGATAGCAGATGCATTCGAGGTGAGACAATATAGGATCTTTTGCTGGTGGGTGATGACACAAAGATGCCCTCGCCTGTACCTAAAGAAACTTTGGTAACTCCTTGCCTCTATACTGAGGAAGGCTCCCCAACTGGAACACCCCAATCACCTCAATATGAGGAGCAACAAAGGGAAGTGACAGAGGTAACCCCTTTGGGTTTTAGACCCATTTGTCCTTGTGCTGCTTTCTTTGATTTGTTCTAGCAACTAAAAGAGGACTTCAGGGCTACTTAGCATGAGCTAGCTGAAGCTAAGGCTCTCCTGAAGTAGATTTAGGAGATAGTTGACCCTCCTAACAAGGAAGAGTAATCTTGTAGCTTGGGGAAAGTTTGTTCTTTGTGCTTCAAAAAAATCAAAGACAACAAAAATAAAATTTCACTCCGCGCTTGCTAACGTTGAATGCTTATTGATATTTACACATGTATATCATTCCACCTTAGACATGAAACAGCAAGTGTAATGCCCCTAACTAAGTAGTTGGTAGAATTTATTGCTAACTATTCTGAAGAATCAAGACATATATAGAATCAAAAGCTTTTGTTTCCATAAGAGAGGACTTTAGGCATCATTACACGCCTGTTAAAAAAATACAATTTAGACTCCATGAAGGAAGCTTGAATTGAAACCCCCCCCCTCTGTTCCGAGGGAGGCAATATCGCCTAATCCATCTCAACCCTAAGGTCGAAAAATTGTCAAGGTGAAGGAGCTTGAGCTTGCGTGCTTGGTGGCCTTTGTCTTGAACAATAATATTGTCCTGTCACAAGGCTGCTAGCTCTCCTCCCTTTACTGTTGTGCCTCCAATGCCATACGCCAGTCAAAACGTTGTGTCGGAAGTTGGCTTGTCTCAGAATTCATGTTAGAGGCTGGCTCCTCTATCGTTGAGCTCTGGACAAAGATGATGTCACAGATGTTGAGCATGTAGGAGCAGACGTTGCTGCATCTCTTGTAGCATGTGGAGGCAAGGGAGGTTGTAAGGGATGCTTGGTGAGAAGAGCGGCGAGAGAGAAGGCATTAATTGCTTGTCCTATTGTATTGCTACTTCAAACATTTGTCAAGAAAAAGCATTCTAATGACAACATCTTTTATACTATGAGGTTTACATAAATGTGATGTTTTCTTTTTTCAATGAATGATTAAATGCTTCTGTACCTTGAACTAGGCGTGATTTGATAGGTCTTTCCCTTGGCCAATCCTATCAAAGGTTGCCAAGGAAGCAAAGAAGTGCTAAATCTTACCTTCGGCTACCTGGCTCAGTAGCCAGTCATGATGTCTGGAAGGAAGCCAATGAAGGTTGGTAGAAGGACCAGAAGTTTAGGTGGGACGCTTCACAATGACATCTTCATTTGGGATGTCAAGCCCTATGAAAATATGTAAGTCTCACATTTGACTACTTGGGCCAGCAACTAGCTAGGAGGTCCAGAAGTCGATGAAGGTTGGCGGAAGTATTGGACACTCAAGCAGCATGCACCGCAATGATGTCTTCATTGGGATGTCAAGCCCTTGCATATTCTATCTTGTAACATGACTAGATAGTCTACATTAGATTAAAGGGGGAAGCCGAGGAAAGGTTGTCGGCTTCCCATAAACACTATAATGTATGATGAATGAATGCATGAATGCACAAGTAATGATAGTAAGCTTGTTGTTCCTCCAACATCGCTCCTTGTTGCTATGCTTGTGAAGTTTAGGGGTTTAATCTTGACAAAGGGAAGAATGAAGCCAACAAAGAAATGTGTGATGTTGGAGTTTGGGTAGTTTGGTAGGTGTAAGAGTTTACCTACTCGGCACTTCTCCAATAAGGTGCTTGTGTCTTTTGGATATGGATATGCTATCCCATGAGACTAGATTTGACAACCTTAACCATTGTCCACTTTAAACCTCATATCGGTCGTGACCAATCACGACACAGAATAGCTTACGTTATGATGGTCTAGTGGCAGAGCGCACAAGATCACCCACTTAAGACCTTTCGTCTTCTGAAGTGGCTAAGCCTAAGCCTAGTGGATGGGTTCTGGGATCTTGGGTGGCTAGAGATCTTGGATGTTGATAGTGAAAGTGGGCTTCCAAGGGTCTTGTTCGTTGTCCTTGTCATTCACGATGGCAAGTGCATTGGTCGTGTGATGGGTGGAAGCCCATAGGAAGTTCTTGGCATAGCATAGCTGGAGATGGCAGATGTCAGTAGTGGAAGAGGGGTTTCCAAATGTCCATCTAATGTCCTAGTTCACAGGGTGCATTGTACAACCAGATCAGTGACTAGCGGAAAACCCTTGCGTACTTCTAGGAAGCAGTGTGGCTCCTACGGCTAAATTACTGGTGGATTCAATTGCTCGTCAAATGTAGGGGGGTCAACTGAATGCCCTCCTTAGGTGTGGTCAGATGACTAGGGTCAAGGAAGACTGACATCCTAGGGCTAATAGACCCAACACATGACGGAGAGTGGTAAAGTAAGACAAACAGGATAAAAACACTTCGCCTGAAGTGCATACTTGGGAGGACAATTGTGCTGAGGAATTTCAGAGATTAAAGCATGGGCTTTTGGCAGGGATATGTGGAATCTAGAAGACTCACCACTAAACATCTAGGTTGCGTTTGTCTTGTGTGAGATGCTATAATTAGGTTGGACAAACCCGATTACTGTGACCTATAAATAGGTGGAAGGGTAGGCAAAGACTCATCCTTTGCATGCAAAAAGGGTTTCCAATGCCGTTTGTCTCTACAACGACTCCCCTTGGGTATTTCCTCTTTGAGTTCCTCTAGCAACTCTCCTTCTCCACCACCAACTTCCTCCAAGCTTCACACACCTATGGTGAGCACCACCCAATGGTCATCTCAAGTAGGAAGGGGTCGCAGTGAGGGGGTTGAAGGCACAAATTTTGTAGCACAACTGTCTGAGTATTTCACCGTGGAAGCATGGGAACCAAGTCAAGAAAGCTTTCAGTATCCTTTTGAGCTCTTCTTCCCTAGTTCTATTATGCTAGAAGACCGACAGTACCTATGCAACTTCGAGAGGGGGTTCCAATGTGCCCTACAATTGCATAGGTGGAGTGTTGAGGCTACTGCGAAAGATGCCTGTCCTTGGAGAAGGGGTTGATAGTAGGAATACGAACTAATCAGTATAGCGACTAGGGAAAACTTTGAGGAGCACTGTAGTGAGAAGGCTGCCACCACTGCAAGTAGGGGAGGCGAGGTACCTTCGGAGAGGGGAATAGATGTCAAGAGTGTCTAACTGGAAATCAGCCCTGGTGCGATGGAAGCCAGCACCATTGCACCTGAGTCTAGGGAAGACGAGTGGGTGGCTTCCCTTTAGGGAGAGATGATTCACTTCCCCACAAGCTTGAAGGTATGGGGGAATTATGCTTGCTAGTGCATTTGGTGAAGTTTGATGAGGAGGGGCAATGGGGTCTTGATGCCCTATGGGGGTATCGAATATAGGTGTACAAGGTTTGCCATCAACAAGGGTGCACTTCAACAGCGATCAAGTAGGAGGCAACGCAATGGTGGGAAATCTATTCACAAATAGATGCATCGCCTGATTTATGGCACCAACATGAGGTGCAAGTCTTTTGCACACTGCAAGCGCCATGTCTCTCGATTGCAAGTAGGGTAGGCTCCGAGGAGGACCACTCCAGGTTTGGAGCTCATCCTTGAGGGTGAGGAGCTAGCTCTTGAGACTGTGGTAGGTGTCCTGTGGATAGGAGTGCACGAGGTGGAAGAACCCTTGGCTACCAAAATTGGGGTAGCGGTAGCCGTGATGAAGGGTTGGAAGCCCAGGTGGATCCTTTGGATGTCGATGCATAGATGGAAGTGATGAAAAAGTTTAAACAAGCACACTCTCATCGATGGTGGGGCTGGATGCTTATTGAACCACCTGTCATTAGCTCGCCCATGCCACTTGAAGACACAATAGGAGAGGAACCATCGATGGGTAACTGTTCATTGCTTGACACCTTTGTTGATTGGTCCTAGCCTTCCCTAGTATGTGACGCTATCTTGCAAGGCTGAGTAGGGTGGTCTCCTTAGCTTCGTGTGTGGAGGACTCTCCTATCAGAGAGGAGATAGACGAGAGGGAGCTACCCCCACAAGAGGATGACCAGGAGTTGCTTCTGTCATTCGAGGAGCAAATCCAGAATTGGGGAATTCTCTACCAGCATCCGACAAATTTTGATGACCTACCAGACCTAGAAGACCTCTTTTGGAGCCAAGGGTTGCTATTCTTTGTATGTGACCTCTGATGGGATGAGACAATCCCAAACCTGGTGGCGAAGATCTACAATAACCTCGCAATGGGAGACTCTAGGACCGAGGTCATCTTCCAGAGTGACACCGTGGCTCTCTCTTCCTACCACTTTAAAGAAGTACTTGAGCTTCAGACCTCTAGGGTAGAAATCTTCATCTTGTTGAGGAGTGCAGCCCGGAATGTGGTAGACATCAACACCATGAGCGCATTGGACCCTCGAGCAGGTGGAAAAATTATTAAGCTGAAGGAGCTTTAGCTTGTGGCCTTCATCCTGAATAATAGTATCCTCCCAAAAGTGGGACACTAGGATGAGCTAGGGATCCCTACCTACCTAGCCACTTATGCTGTAATGACAAAGAAGCAGGTCAACTAGGTGCAATTTATGCTGCATTAGGTGGAGATCCTGATCCACCAATGCAAGCACCAGTTGGGACAACTCGTGGCACAGTTTGAGAAGATCACTGAATAGAATGCTTGAGCTTTCAAGCCACATGGGGCTGCCAGCTCTCCTCCCCCATTGCTGCGCCTCTAGTGTCATACACCAACTAGAATTTTGTGCTAGAAACTAGTCTATCTCGAAATTTCATATTGGAGGCTGGCTCCTCTACCATCGAGCTCTAGACAAAGATGATCTCCTAGATGTTGAGCATGCAGGAGTAGATGCTACGTCTCCTAGAGCATGTGGAGGCGAGGGAGGCTGTGAGGGATGCCTAGTTAGTAGAGCGGCAAGAGAGAAGGCAGTGATTGCTTGCCTTGTTGTATTGCTACTTCGAATGTTTGTTCAAGAAATGCACTCAACGACAACATCTTTTACACTATGAAGTTTACATGAATGTGATGTTTTTTTTTTTCAATGAATGATTGAATGTGATGTTAGAAGTCTCATGATTTGATACCTTGTTCACAGGTCTTTCCCATGGCTAATCTTGTCAAAGGTTGCCAAGGTAGCAAAGAAGCGCTAAGTCTCACCTCCAGTTCCCTAGCTCGGCAGCCAGTCATGATGTCTAGAAGCCAATCAAAATTGGCAGAAGGATCATATGCTTAGGTAGCACGCTTCGCAATGACGTCTTTGTTGGGATGTCAAGCCCTACAAAAATGCATTAAGTTCCACCTCCTGCTGCTTGGCCTAGTAGCTGGCAAGGATGCTCGGAAGACAACTAATTTTAGTGGTAGGCCTAGATAGCTCTAGGCATGTGCGGTTCATCTGACCACTTCACTAAGATTTTAAGTTCCACCTCCAACTGCCTAGCTCGATAGCCGACCATGACGTCTAGAAGATGATTAAAATCGGTGGAAGGATCGGAAACTCAAGTGATGCGCTTTGCAATGACATCTTCGTTGGAATGTTAAGCCCTATAGAATCTAACTTATAATAGACTAGATAGAAAAAATTAATGGAGGAAGCTAGGGAAATGTTGCCAGCTTCCCATAAACTATTAATGTATGGTGTATGCAAGTGCAAGTCATGATGATAAGCTTGCTGTTCCTCCAACATCACTCCCTGTTGTTGTGCATGCAAAGTTTAGGGCTTAGATCTAAATGAAGGTGAAGAATAAAGCCTACAGACAAATTTGTAATGTGATGTGAGATGTTAAGCAAGTAGGTGGGTAGGTCTACCTACTTGATGACTCTCCAGCAAGGTGCCTATCTCTACTCATCAGGTGCTACTCGATCCTACAAGGAATGAAGGTGGCTCACATCATTCGAAGGTGTTGGACAAGAGGGTAATGCCCCTTGTCCAACAGGGTCATCCCAAAGATAAACAAATGCAAAAACAAAAGAATGAAACCTGTGGTCATCCCAAAGATAAACAAATGCAAAAACAAAAGAATGAAACCTGTGGTCATCGATCTACCCATAAGTTAGCTAATCCATCCTTACAAGCACATAGGGGTAAGAATAGGGGTGGATTCCGGAATTGATACATCTGACTCCAATAGTGGTAGACTTCGATGGGATGCCAAGCCCTAAAAGGGGGTTAACCTAGATAGAGATACATCACATCGGACCAAGCTTGCCATCAGCTAATGAATCATAGACTACCCTAAACCATGTACATGGCATCCAATTTGTGGATGTAGAGTGGAGGGAGAGTTCTTGTTCTGTCTTCCTTTTCCTTGCCTCTACTTGCTCTTTGCCTTTGCTTGTTTTTTTGCCCATCTTTTATTTTCATTTCCTCTTGTCTTTGTTTTTGTTTCTCTTTTGAATAGAAAAGACTAACCCTCCCCATTTCTTGTTGGCAAGCAATGGATACTGATAGAGTTGATGTCCATCCAAGGGGTTTTTCCACACCAAAGGGGAGAAGTTAAAGTCAAACCGCTATTGTTGGTGGCTCTTAAGTAAGGTAAAGAAAAGGAAGGGGGAGGTGCTCACCTAGGGAGAAAGAAATCTCCTATTGTGGGTGGAAACACTCTAGATCTACAAGACTTATGGAGATCTCGAGAAACTTGGATTATTGACTCTGGCTAGATTTGTCATCATTTGGGGTAAGTGGTAGGACCACGAGGGCTAGTTGATGACAACCCTGTTGTGGTGGTGTCACTCAGGAGATGGAATCATCTTGCAAGATAGTGGATAGCACCCTTTGAAACTTTGTTTAGCTTGCTTGATGGAGGAGACGTCTGAGCTAGGAGACAAGGCTACACTGGCTTCCATAGATGGAGGTTGGAAGATGGGATATTGGTGGTGGATGTTGCAACTAGAACTTGAGGATTCCTAGAGTGTTAGGTTTGAGGAATTCTCAATGGACAAAGGGCTATCGTAGGTCACCTTGTTTGGATTGTCTTAGCACTTGCAAGCTACGCTAAAGGAGCAGGGCAGGGAATAGCAAACATCTGTCAGACATGCGACAAGGCAAGTGCAATAGGAGAGGAAGCATCGATGGGTAACTGTTCATTTCCCGATGCCTTTGTTGATAGATCCTAGCCTTCCTTAGTATGTGATGCTGTCTTGCAAGGCTGAGTGGGGTGGTCTCCTCACCTTCGTGTGTGGAGGAGGACTCTCCTATCCGAGAGGAGATAGACGAGGGGGAGCTGCCCCCGCAAGAGGATGACTAGGAGCTACTTCTATCATTCAAGGAGTAGATTCAGAATTGGGGAATTCTCTACCATCATTTGATAGATTTTGACGACCTACCAGACCTAGAAGACCTCTTTTGGAGCCAAGGGTTGCTATTCTTTATATGTGACCTCTGATGGGATGAGACAATCCCAAACTTGGTGGCAAAGATCTATAGTAACCTCGCAATGGGAGACTCCAGGATTGAGGTCATCTTCCAAAGCGACATCGTGGCTCTCTCTTCCTACCACTTTAAAGAAGTACTTGAGCTTTAGACCTCCAGGGCATAATTCTTCATTTTGCTGAGGAGTGCAGCCTAGAACGTGGCAAACATCAACACCATGAGCGTGCTTGAACCTTGTGCTGGTCAAAAAATTGTTAAGCTGAAGGAGCTTCAGCTCGTGGCCTTCATCTTGAATAATAGTATCCTCCCAAAAGTGGGACACTAGGACGAGCTGGGGATCCCTACCTACCTAGCCACCTACGCTGTAATGACGAAGAAGCAAGTCAACTAGGTGCAGTTTATGCTGCATTAGGTGGAGATCGTGATCCACCCATGCAAGCACCAACTAGGACAACTCCTGTTTGGTAGTGCACTATTGGAGTTGTTGAAGTACCTCTGGATCTCCCTTAGTGGGCGATAGAGGGTGGCACTATCGACTCTTGCCATCATCACTAAGGTGGACCTGGCACAATTTGAGAAGATCACTGCACAGAATGCTCAAGCTTTCAAGCCACACAGGGCTGCCAACTCTCCTCCCTCATAGCTGTGCCTCTAGTGTCATACACCAACTAGAATTTTGTGCTAGAAACCAGCCTGTCTCGAAATTTCATACTGGAGGCCAGCTCCTCTACCATCTACCTAGATGCTAAGCATGTAGGAGTAGATGCTACATCTCCTAGAGCATGTGGAGGCGACGGAGGCTGTGACGGATGCCTAGTGTGTAGAGCGACAAGAGAGAAGGCAGTGACTACTTGCCTTGTTGTATTGCTACTTCGAATGTTTGTTCAAGAAATGCACTCTAATGACAACATCCTTTACACTATGAAGTTTACATGAATGTGATTTGTTTTTTCAATGAATGATTGAATGTGATGTTAGAAGTCTCATGATTTGATACCTTGTTCATAGGTCTTTCCCATGGCTAATCTTGTCAAAGGTTGCCAAGGTAGAAAAGAAGTGCTAAGCCTGACCTCTAGCTGCTTAGCTCAACAGCCAGTCATGATGTCCAAAAGCTAATCAAAATTAGCAATGCTTAGGCAGCACCATGCTTTGCAATGACATCTTTGTTGGGATGTCAAGCCCTACAAAAATATGTTAAGTTCCACCTCCTGCTACTTGGCCTAGTAGTTGGCAAGGATGCTCGGAAGATAGCTAATTTCATTGGGAGGTCTAGATAGCTCTAGCGGCGCGCTTCATTTGACCACTTCACTAAGATGTTAAGCCTTATAGAAACGCATTAAGTTCCACCTCTGATTGCCTAGCTTGGCAGCTAGCCATGATGTCTAGAAGATGATGAAAATCAGTGGAAGGATCGGAAACTTAGGTGATGCACTTCACAATGATGTCTTCGTTGGAATGTTAAGCCCTACAGAATCTAACTTGTAATAGACTAGAAGGTGAAGAATGAAGCATGTAGAGAAATTTGTAATGTGATGTGAGATGTTTAGCAAGTAGGTGGGTAGGTCTACCTCCAGCAAGGTGCCTATCTCTACTCATCAAGTGCTACTCGATCCTACAAGGAATGGATGTAGCTCACCTCACTAGAAGGTGTTGGACAAGAGGGTAATGCCCCTTGTCCAACGGGGTCATCCCAAAGATAAACAAATGCAAAAACAAAAGGATGAAACCTGTGGTCATCGATCTGCCCATAAGTTAGTTGATCCATCCTTACAAGCACATAGGGGTAAGAATAGGGGTGGATTCCGGAATTGATACATCTGAATCCAATAGTGGTAGACTTCGATGGGATGCCAAGCCCTAAAAGGGGGTTAACCTAGATAGAGATACATCACATCGGACCAAGCTTGCCATCAGTTAATGAATCATAGACTACCCTAAACCATGTACATGGCATCCAATTTGTGGATGCAGAGTGGAAGGAGAGTTCTTGTTTTGTCTTCCTTTTCCTTGCCTCTACTTGCTCTTTGCCTTTGCTTGTTTTTTTGCCCATCTTTTATTTTCATTTCCTCTTGTCTTTGTTTCTCTTTTGAACAGAAAAGAAGACTAACCCTCCCCATTTCTTGTTGGCAAGCAATGGATACTGATAGAGTTGTATGTCCATCCAAGGGTTTTCCCTCACTAAAGGGGAGAAGTTAAAGTCAAACCGCTATTGTTGGTGGCTCTTAAGTAAGGTAAAGAAAAGGAAGGGGGAGGTGCTCACCTAGGGAGAAAGAAATCTCCTATTGTGGGTGGAAACACTCTAGATCTACAACACTTATGGAGATCTCAAGAAACTTGGATTATTGACTTTGGCTAGATTTGTCATCATTTGGGGTAAGTGGTAGGACCACGAGGGCTAGTTGATGACAACCTTGTTGTGGTGGTGTCACTCAGGAGATGGAATCATCGTGCAGGATAGTGGATAGCACCCTTTGAAACTTTGTTTAGCTTGCTTGATGGAGGAGATGTTTGAGCTAGGAGACAAGGCTACACTGGCTTCCATAGATGGAGGTTGGAAGATGGGATATTGGTGGTGGATGTTGCAGCTAGAACTTGAGGATTCCTAGAGTGTTAGGTTTGAGGAATTCTCAATGGACAAAGGGCTTTCGTGGGTCACCTTGTTTGGATCGTCTTAGCACCTGCAAGCTACACTAAAGGAGTGGTGTAGGGAATAGCAAACATCAGACGTGCGACAAGGCAAGTGCAATATAATTAGAAACCAAGGCTCTACATGACTTATATCCCAATTGCATGGACAGGTATGAATGCAGGGTTTCCAATTGCGAGGGCCAAAACCCCTAGATTGAACTGATACTTTGACCAACTTATGGGAAGTAGGTTCACAGGTGCTAGGAAGATGTATCTAGTTGCTACATAGGTAATTGGACTTACACTCCTTGTGAGGTTACCTAGCTTAAACAAAAAATTTCGTGAGATAGGAAATGTTTACTGGCCCGAAGTGGTATGTTGCTCCACTACTAAGGACCCATTGCAAGATGTAAGGTCCTTGGTAATTGAGGTGGATCATGCCTACAACACCCACGATCTAGATGGCTTTGAGGACAAGATCACTAAGCTGGAACGATTATGGTGCAACATGCGCAGTCTACATCTAATAGGTTGAGCTACAATAATCTATATTCTACCCAGTCAACATCGAAATTTGCAGCTCCCTTTGGAATCCTAAGGGACAGCATCTCCATCTCGAAGGGGAGAATTGCCTCCATGTCATAGACCTACCAGAAGAGGATGGCCCTTGTGGTGGTCTAGAGTGATGTCTAGTTGGCCAAAGTGCATACGACAAGTGAATAGGCTAGCCTCTATGTGTCTGAACCATTTTCTTTAAAATCTTCACCAGAGTCTTGTTGGCTACTTCCATTGCATTATTCATCTGAGGCCTATAGGATGATGATCTTAAGTGCTTGATGTTACACTACTAGAGATAGTTCGTCACCTATTTTGCCATAAAGTTGGTTCTGTAGTAAATTACCAACTCATAGGGGACCTTGTATCTCTTGATGATGTGGTTCTTGAGGAACTTGAGGGTGGCTTGGGAAATTACAGTCTTATAGCATGCCACCTCCACCTACTTAGTGAAATAATCAATAGTCACGAGTATGTATCGATGGCCATCAAACGTTGTTGGCTTAATTTCCCCCACCCCATCAAGGGCCCACGTAGAGAAGGGCCAAGGGGCTGCCATGTTGTAGAGCTCCATTGGGGGACTGTGAATCAAGTTTCCATGGACTTGGCACTTGTGGCATTTGCTTGATCAACACACCTTAGCAAGGTTTGATTTAAGACCATTTGTAGAGTGTTCCTCCCTCCACCCATGATGTATCTAGTTGCTAGTCAAGTGAGGGTGCGCCGGTCCTATGTGGTGGCTTTTGGCAAGAACTCCTTGAACACCAAGTACACTTGAATGTCACTGAACCAAGGTTCTTCTTTAGCATGCGACAGACCCTAGTTGTCACCTTGAGGTGGAACCTCAGATACTTCTTAAACACTGTCAATGTGCTCGTCTTCTTCCTAGCTCCCGGTTTTTGATGGCTATTGAGGGTTATCATGAGCCGGTCTTGTGAGGGTGTCAACCTCAAGCAATACCTCGTCTGACCTATAGCTTGGGATCTCTGGTTCTCCACTAGTTGAGTGTCTAAGAGATCACCAACATGGCATCATCATAGACTTGTAGGTGCCTGACTTACTAATCTAAAGCTAAGTGTAACCCCATGATGCAAGCTTCGTATTCTATGTCATTATATGTGCAATCGAGCAACAGTCTCTTGGAAATTGGCAGCATCTATCGTTGAAGATCCACAAGGATGACCTTGACTCCTGTGCCCCTCCTATTGATGGCCTTGTCAAAACATAGGTGGTAGGAGTTGACAGATTCCGACTCATCATTCAAAATTCTAATAGTGAGTATCAGCTCATCCAAGAAATAGTCCACCAAGGATTGGTAATGAGACAGTAGGCTTTCTACTAGCTGATCTACTACAACCTGTGCTTTCATGGACTTTTGTGACATGTACTTGATGTCGAATTTGGCTAACAATAGCTACCACTTGACGCATCCTCCCACCAATGCTGGTTGCTCAAATAGGTATTAGATGGGATTGTGTCTACTAAGTAACAGGATTGGATATACAATCAAATAATGTCTTAGCTTCATTGCTGTCTACACCAAAGAGAGGCAATATTTCTCAAGCAATGTGTACCTCTCCTCTACCTTAGTAAATTTCTTGTTGAGGTAGTATATTGCTTCTTCTATTCTTCCAGTGGGATCATGCTACCCCAACACTGCACCCATAGTGATAAGGGGACCGAGAGATAGAGGAATAATGGTCGATCAAGCGTGGGTGGTACTAGGACTCGTGGTTTGGCTAACTACATCTTGATCTGCTCAAAAGCCTGCTAACAATGATTCAATCATTTGAAAGTAGCATTCTTCCTTTGAAACTTCAGCAACGGTTCACAAGTTGGTGTTAGCTTTTAAATGAACTTACCTATGTACTGCAATCTACCCAATAGACTTCTAACTTCTTTTTTTGTCTGAGGTGGAGGCATCTAGATCTACTTCAATCCCCCTTTCACTAACATTGAATCTAAAGAGCTTACTGGTTGATGCTCCAAAGGTGGACTTGGAAGGATTGAGCCTTAACTTGTATTTTTGTAGATGGGCAAACAATTTCCTCAAGTGTTTGAGGTATTGGCATAGGGCTCAGCCTTCACCACCATATCATCAACATAGACTTCAACCTCCCTATGCATTAGATCGTGAAAAAGGGTGATCATAGCCCATTGGTAAGTTTCCCTTGCATTCCTCAACCCAAACGACATCACCTTGTAGCAGAAGACTCTCCATGGAGTTGTGAAGGTAGTCTTCTCTTTATCTTCTTTCGCCATCATGATCTAATTATACCTGAAAAATCCATCCATAAATGAATAGACCTTGTGCTTGGCTACATGATCTACTCAGGTGTTAATATGAGGTAAGGGAAAGTTGTCTTTGGGGTTTGCTTTGTTGAGGTCTTTGTAATCTATGCACATGTGCACCTGACCATCTTTCTTGGGTATGGGCCCCATATTTGCCACCCACTCTAGATAGAAGATAGGTTGAAGAAAATTAACGTCCAACTACTTTTGGACTTCTTCTTTCAACTTCTATGCCCATTCCTACCTCATACGTCTTGGCTTTTGCTTAACAAGATGGGCTTTAGGCTTAAGAGGGAGTCGATGGACTGCAACCTGTTCATCCAAGCCTAACATGTCTTCATATCCCTAGGTAAAGACCTCTACGAACTCTTGTAGCAGCATGATCAGTGGCTGCCAATGTTCTGCTGGTAGGAGCTGGTTGATCCTAACTTCCTTCTCAATTGACTCACTACCTAGGTTCACAATCTTCTATTTCATCTGTGTAGGTTACCCTAGAGGTTTTCGGCAATTGTGCCTAGGGGTCTGCATATGCCTGATCAAACTACTACTATTCTTTGTTGGAGAGTTCATCCTCATAAATTATATCTTCTAGAGGGAGGGAGGAGCTACTACCTTCATGCTGACCCATCTAAAGGGAGTGGAGGCCCTGATTGGCTAGACAGCATGGTTGGAGGCTGTCTCAATTGTCTAGCCTACCAGTTTTGTCCTTTGACTATTGGGGTGATTGAGGTTGGACGTCCGAGGATGGCCCTGAAAGTGATGTGCTTGAGTCAACAATCCTTTGACTAATAGGTGATAGGGACAAGGGGACCAATGCCCCTTGTATTGGAAGGGAGAAAGCCGTTCCAATCATTATTGTATAGAACCCAGAGTTGGCACACTTCTACAGGATGCCAAACCTAGGATAGCATGCTATCTTTTGGCAAGATGAATCCAAAGCTCTATTATATTGATGGCACACTTCAATGAGGTGGAATACATAGCTTGCATTCTAGGGTTACACCTAGCTTTAGATCAGCAAGTTAGGCACCTATGGGTCTACAACGATGCCATATTGGTGATCGCTCAAACACTCAACCCGTGGAGCCATATCAAGAGCTAAGGCTTAGCTTAGCTACCTAGTTCCAATCAATCAATTTCTAGCATGTGAACCACAAGCACAGCGCTTACGTATACACTCTGGCCATTTAAGCATTGTGGATCAACATATCAGAGTTAGATGAGGTATTGCTAGAGATTGGCACCCTAGCAATATTGACTCATGACAACCCTCGACGGCCTTCAAAGACCAAAATCTTGGAAGAAGATTGACACATTGGTAGGGTCCAAGAAGTGTTTGAGGCAGAAACCCAAAGAGATAGTCAGTGTCCATCACATGTTGAAGAAGAACCTTGGTTCCATGACATGCAAGTGTTCCTAGAAATTAGAGAGTTCCCACCAGAAGCCACCAGACAGGATTGGTGCACCATCACTCGACTAGTAGTTGGATATGTCGTGGGTGGAGGAACTCTCTACAAGCAAACTTACAATCAGACCTTACTAGGTTGCGTAGATCAAGTATAAGCATGCTCCCTCTTGAAGGAGTTGCACGTCGGCCTGTGTGGGCCTCATATGAATGACGTACTCCTTGCAAAGAAGATTATGCTCTAAGGATACTACTGGAGCACCATGGAAGTTGATTGCACTACGTACATCAAAAGATGTTGTAAGTGCGAGGTCCATGGAATCCTGATTCACAGTCCCCCAAGGGAGCTCTACAACATGGCAACTCCTTGGCCCTTCCCGGGCCTTGATGTGGTGGGGGAAATTAAGACAACAACGTCCAATGGCCACCAATACATACTTGTGACTGTTAATTATTTTACTAAATGGGTGGAGGCGACATCCTACAAGATTGTAACAACCTAGGCCACCCTTAAATTCCCCAAGAACCACATCATCATAAGGTATTTGGTCCCTTGTGAGTTGGTGATCGATAA
>JAMKPZ010000373.1:0-45135 GCA_024699675.1 Amphibolis antarctica | reverse complement strand
ACTGATTGACATTGGAATTTATGAAAATTACTAGTTCCTTGTGGATCGACCCGTACTTGCATGTTACCTATAATGGGCACCGTGCGCTTGCGGAGTTTCTAAATTTTAAAACGAACGGGTGTTTATTTTGACAACAACTTAAACCCGTACACCCGGGTATCATTCCTTCAGAGACACATCTAAAGGTATCGGCAGCCTCCCTCCTAGCCGGGTGAATCCACCCGACACAGTCGAGTCCGTTCGGTCGCAACACTTCTGTCAGGTCATTTTACATGGAAACTCGTAGTTCCCCAACGGGTTTTACAAGTTTTATCCCATTTCCGCATATTTTTCACGGGAGGTGTAAGTCTACCCTCCCGATCCCCCGAAAAGGTTTCTGGGATAATGCCACCGGCATGCATCCTTGCCGGCGGCGGCCGTTCAGGTGTACAAACAAGTACAACCTGGCGGTTCTTATTTTTCCAAGGAGGTGTAAGTCTACCATCTCGACGCCCCAGAAAGGTTTTCGGGATGACGCCACCGACATGCATCCCTACTGGTGGCGGCCGTTCGGGTGTACGAACAAGTACAACCTGGTAGTTCCCATTTTTCTTGGGAGGTGTAAGTCTACCCTCCCGATGCCCAGAAAAGGTTTCTGGGATGACGCCACCGGCATGCATCCTTGCCGGCGGCGGCCATTCGGATGTATGAAAAAGTACAACCCTGCGGTTCCCATTTTTCCTGGGAGGTGTAAGTTTACCCTCCCGATGGCCCGGAAAGGTTTCGGGGACAATGCCACCAGCATGTATCCTTGCCAACGGTGGCCGTTCGACTGTACGAACAAGTACAACCCGGCGGTTCCCGTTTTCCCAGAAGGTGTAAGTCTACCCTCCCGACGCCCTGGAAAGGTTTTCGGGATGACACCACCGGCATGCATCCTTGCCAGCGACGGCCGTTCAGGCGTATGAACATGTGCAACCTGGTGGTTCCCATTTTCCCGAGAGGTGTAAGTCTACCCTCCCGAAGCCCCGGAAAGGTTTCTGGGATGACGCCACCAGCATGCATCCTTGTCGACGGTGGCTGTTTGGGCGTACGAACATGTACAACCCAGTGGTTCCCATTTTCTCGGGAGGTGTAAGTCTACCCTCCCGACGCCCCGTAAAGGTTTTCAGGATGATGCCACTGGCATGCATCCTTACCAGCAACGGCCGTTCGAGCATACAAACATGTACAACCTAGTGGTTCCCATTTTCCTAGGAGGTGTAAGTCTACCCTCCCGACGCCCCGGAAAGGTTTCCTGGATGATTCCACCAGCATGCATCCTTGCCGGTGGTGGCTGTTCGGGCGTACGAACATGTACAACCCGGCGGTTCCCATTTTCCCGGGAGGTGTAAGTCTACCCTCCCGATGCCCCGGAAAGGTTTCCGGGATGACGCAACTGGCATGCATCCTTGCCGGCAGCGGCTGTTCGGGCGTACGAACATGTACGACCTGACGGTCCTCGTTTCCCCGGGAAGGTGTAAGACCACCTCCTAATGCCCTGGCAAGGCTTTAGGGATCAGGCCGTCGGCATGCATCCGTGCCGGCGTCGGCCATTTGGGCGTACAAGCATATACCACCCAACGGTTCTTGATTTTCGAGTGGAGCAAAGCTACCCTCCCGATGCCCCGAAGAGGCATCCAGGATGAGGCCATGTGTGGCTGGACTGACTGTCATGGTCTTTCCATTTTTAGAGCCAGAGAGAGGCCAGGAATGCTTGGGCTATTTAGGCCGGGACTGACTATCGTGGTCTACCCTACCAGCTTCCACAATAGTACCCTGAGCCTCGTATCCTGTTCTCTCATGTTACACAATTTTACATGATTCCCGTGGTTTTATCATTTTGATGGTGGAAGGACACTTTCCCATCCGATTTTCCTTGTTTTCTACCCAAAAATAAGGTGGCAACTCCGTTCAACGAGCCATCCGCCCCACGTGGTGATGCGCTCATGCAAACACCTTTCAATTCTCTGTACCTCGGCCCATCCGCCGGCGGGGCCAACGAAAACCCATTGGCTTCCGAGTGATAGCCGGATGAAAGAGAGGGTACAGATTTTTGGCAACTCCGCTGGGGACACTCGCTCCATTTTTATCGATTAAGTGGCTCAAACTCTTTCTCGTACGGCTCTTTTACAGTCGGCCTTTTATTTTTCATGGTTTCTGGGTGACTCATGCTGGAACTCGCTCCGTCAACACAGGGCTTGACAACCCAACAATGTCGTCACTATCGGGCTTGGCATCCCACGCACAAGTACGTCGACAGCTGCGTCCTCAGCAGCCACCGACTTGGCAATTCAACCAAGTCAGCCCCAGCTTGGCAATCATACCAAGCGTCTCAATCAACACAAGGAACATCTGAGAACCATCCAGTCACCAATACTCTCAATCAGCATCTGTCAACGCCCAGTAGGGTTGTCGCACCACGGAGTTGGGACAGCTAGCCTATTCAGTTCAGGTAACACCCTCTATGAGCGGAGCACTGGCCAACATCATGGGGCAGAACTAGGGGCATTCTACCCCTCCCCACCACACACACCTAGACAGGCAAATGTGACCAACTCGCCACTTCTTCTTATAGGGTTTACTCGGTTTCCGCCTTCAAACCAACCGGCCGCCAGCACTTCCACCAGGAAACCCGTTATCTCCTCTAGAAGACCTGCACCTCGGGTCAGAACTAGTCCATCCCGTTTCGTGCACTAAGCAATCGCCAATGGTGAGACTCAACGGGCTAGCTCCCCATGGTCATGAAAGATCAACTTGACCGGGGATTATAGCGGCCGCCGCCTCCAAACCAACTGGCCGCTGGCTTCTTGGACTGGCTCCCCCAAGGCCATGAAGGATGAACTCAACCAGGGATCATCGCGACCGCCACCTTCAGACAGGCCGGCTATCGACTTCTCGGACCGGCACCCCACGGCCCTAAACAACCAACTTCTTCTTCTGGGGGTTCTACTTGGCTTCCACATACTGCACAATTGGCCGCTGACACTTCCACTAGGAAACCTACTATCTCCTCAAGAAGACTTGCACCTCGGGTCAGAACTAGGGGCATTCTGCCCCTCCATTCCATTTCATGCACTAAGCAATCACCAATGGTGAGACTCAACGGGCCAGCTCCCCACGGTCATCGAAGATCAACTTGACCGAGGATGATAGTGATCGCCACCTCCAAACCAATTGGCCACCAGCTTCTTGGACCAGCTCCCCCCAAGGCCATGAACGACGAACTCAACCGGGGATCAACACGGCTGCCGCCTTCAAATAGGTCGGCTACCGGCCTCTCAAACCGGCTCCCTGCGGCGCTGAACAACCAACTTCTTTTGGGGGTTTTACCTGGCTGCTGGCACTATCCAACCGACCGCCGGCACTTCCAACTGGAAATTCACCCATCTCCTTGAGAAGACCTGCCTCTCGGGGCAGGACTAGGGGCATTTTGTCCCTTTGTCCCATTTTGTGCACTCAGCAGTCGCCTTCAAACCAACGAGCTAGCTCCCCAGGGCCATGAAAGACAAGCTCGACTAGGGATCGTCACCGCTACCGCCTTCAGAAAGGCCGGCTACCGGCTTCTCGGACCGGCTCCCCACGACGCTAAACAACCAACTTCTTCTGGGGGTTTTACCCGGCCGTCGGCATTATCCAATCAGCCGTTGGCACTTTCAACCGGAAGACTTGCCTCTCGCCCAAGGCCATGAAGGACGAACTGAACCGAGGCTCATCATGGCTGCCGCCTTCAGATAGGCCAGCCACCAGTGTCTTAGACCGACACCCTACCAGCTGACCGAGGGGCCAGCTCCCTGTGGCCATACGTGACAAGCACGTCATGTACCCAACCGGGGCTTATCATGGCCGCCACCTTTGGACAGGCTGGCCACCGGTGTCTCAGACCGACACCGCGCTAGCTGACCGAGAGGCCAGCTCCCTATGGTCGTACGTGACAAGCACGTCACGTACTCGACTGGGGCTCATCACGACCGCCGCCTTCAGACAGGCCGACCACTAGTGTCTTAGATTGACACCCCGCCAGCTGACCGAGAGGCCAGCTCCCTGTGGCTGTACGTGACAAGCACGTCATGTACCCAACCGGGGCTTATCATGGCCGCCACCTTCAGACAGGCCGGTCACTGGTGTCTCAAACCGACACCCTACTTGTTGACCAAGAGACCAGCTCCCCATGGCTGTACTTGGCAAGCACGTCATGTACCCAACTGGGGCTCATCACGGCCGCCGCCTTTAGACAAGCTAGCGACCGACGTCTCTGTTCGACTATCCGCCGACTGACCGAGAGGTTAGGTTTGAACAAGTACGCTCCTTTCCTCAGTGAGTTCCCTCTTATGACTCACACATCGCACGATGCACGCACGATGCACACATGATAAGCAAGTCCCACTCTTTAGTCATCCTACCTCGTCCATATTGGAAAGGAAGAGGGTCGGCAAAACTAGCCAAAACTTCACCCCACATGTTCGTGTGTCTCGGGTCACAATCCATCAAAACATGCCCGCACCCCCTTAGTCTCATAACCACGAAACAACTAGCTCACCATTCACTGAAAGAAACACTCGGAAGCCGGAAAATGACCCGGCCGTCATCCATAGCCTGTTGCCCAATACTTACATGCTCCACCATCCAACCGGCCCACCATCGGCTGCCACCTCTGACATACCCGGCAGCCACGTCCACAACCAGTAGTGAGAATAGTTTGCAACAATAGGCGGCACATCCAACTCAAGAAGTACTATCCGGACCTCTGGGACGAACTACCGACCCCAAGAGTGACACCAACTACATCCAGATTTCTACATCAAAAACTCGAGTGCCCATCTTGTTTAACTCCGATGGCACAAAGATGGAACAGGGTGAGTAATACAGGTTTGTCCCTATCCCCATCGTCTTTGCTGATTCTGAGTGGTTACGAGATACTGACGAGAGATCACTTCTCCCCTCGAATGAGTATCCAACCTCCCATTTTTACCTAGCTTGAGTGCCACCCAACAATGAGGGAGATCACAACCTTCGGCTCCCTCTAGGTAAGGTATTCCCTCTTGGACCCAGTCGCGACAACATCGGGTTATTTTGCTTGCCAATAGCACGTGGGGAGGGCTAGTAGCATTCTTTTATTCAGTTTTCTTATCTTCTATTTTGTAATAAAAAAAGAACAAAAAAAAAGAGAAGAAGAAAAGTCAGTGGCTAGAATCCTTCTTCAATAGAAAAAAATAGAAAGAAAGGAAAAAGAAAAAAAAACAAAAAAAACAAAAAAAAAAAGAGAAAAAGAAAAAGGAAAAGAAAAGTTACTTGTTGCTGAGTCCTGAAAGCATACGGACTCTTGTGTAAGGGAAGGGTAGATCTTAGGATTCCACCGTCTGTTGGCATTCCAATACCCGGCTTGTCGCGATTGACCAAGTATCCCCTTCTTTCAGGGCTTGGCAACCCATCGAAGTCCGCCAACACAACTGGGTGCCGGAACCCATTTGCCGACACCCACTTCTCCCTTTTTCTCTTGTCTTAGGGCTTGACATCCCAGCTAAGTCATCAACATAGGGCTTGGCATCCCTTACAAAAGACCTACCAGCAGCTGCGTCCTCAGCAGCATTGGGCTTAGCATCCTGCTGAAAGTCGCTTCCACCCCCGGGTTTTGATGCCCAGGTTTCCAGAACCCACATAGCTCTATCCGTCATCTCTACAACCCTAGAGCGAACTTGTGAGAAAGAATTAGCATAACTATGGGTAGAAGGACAGCTCGTGGATCTCTCCTCTTGACTTATCTTTGTCGCCTGAGGGTTGCTTCCGTTGGACAAGGGAACCACGTTTCCAAGCACACCTGTGTGAATGTCCAGTGGTTGTCTTTTGACGTGAGGTGAGACACCTTTCATTCCCCTATAGGTCTAGATAGAAGATTGGGTCGAAATAGCTACCTTGCACGGACTCCAGCACAGGCAACCACCTGAAAAACCCTCCATAGAGTCAACAAGCCGAAACACAGGAAAGAGAGTCACCAGAGAATGTCTCAACTTCTTCACACAACTCACCACATATGTTCACTGATAAGGGGAGGGAACAACACTCCTTCCTCACCTTTGGAGACTAACGTACCAACAAGTGTGCAAGTAAACAAGCCAGTTGGATAGTTCAGCCGGCTGCTGCTTAGGAGACGCGGCCACTCGTACCAAAACCCGCACGAGACAAGGTGTCACGCGGAAAAAGATGGGGCTGCCGGGTAAATCAGCCCACTGCCGCCCACTAGTACCAAGGGATGGTCGACACCACGATGCATCCCACGCCAGAACACTGATCGTTCAATGTAGGAACGATGGAGGTTAGCACAAGCCCACCGCCCAGCTCAGACAATTGGGCACCAGTACCACAACCCGCACTAGACGAGACGTCACACGGAGAAACGGACAGTTGTTGGGTAAATCAGCAGGTACCTACTCCTAGAACATGGTGACCCAGACAGAGCAAACACCTGCAGAGTGAAGGAGTTGCAGCCGCACAATACCCGACTCGGAGTGTCGGAAGCTGCTATCTACGATCCGGCTAAAATGCCGCATCGCACAAAGATAAGGAAGAAGAGTAGGCTACATAAGGACAGTCCACGTCACTATCCCTCCGGCGCCCAACCTTCCGACGGTCGACCCTTCGACGCTCCAGATCAGCCTCTCAAGCCTCCATCCGCTCCAACATCTCAACCACCCGGCCAGTCGGTAAGTTTAAGGCGGCCACTGGTTAGAAAACCAAAGGTGTAAGTCTAGCCTCTCCTTCTTAAGGCGGCTTCCAGTTGAACAACCAGGAGTGTAAGTCCATCCCCCTCAAGGCATCTTCTGGTTAGGCGACCAGAAGTATAAGTCTGTCCACCATTTTTAAGGTGGCTTCCGGTTGAACAATCGAGAGTGTAAGTCCATCCCTATTAAGGCATCTTCTGGTTAGGTGACTAGAAGTAAAAGTCTGACCCCCATTTTTAAGGCAGCTTCTGGTTGAACAACCGGGAGTGTAAGTCCATCCCCATCAAGGCATCTTCTGGTTAGGCGATCGAAAGTATAAGTCTGACCCCCATTTTTAAGGCGGCTTCCGGTTGAACAACCGGGAGTGTAAGTCCATCCCCGATTAAGGCATCTTCCAGCCAGGCGACCAGAAGTATAAGTCTGACCCCTCATTTTCATGGCATCTCTCGGTTAGGTGACTGAGAGTGTAAGCCCAACTCTATTTTATGACTAGCGATAGATGATTCACAAAGTGTGAAATCTCACATGGCTTACCACTCATGCATGGGGGGTCGTTCAACCCTAGGACATCGGTTTCCTTCCACCAAGGTCATACAACCTCACCCTCGGAGGGGCATTCTGTTGACCCCCACGCTTGAACAGAAGGGTCGATGGACCAGCCGGCATGCCACCGGCGAACCGGTAGAGATACCCGGCAGCCGGCTCACCCAAAACCCACACTTGAACCGAAGAGTTGGGGGACCAACCGACCTGCCACTAGCAAACCTGTAGAAAAACCCAACAACTGGCTCCCCCAAAACCCACACTTGAATCGAAGAGTCAAGGGACCAGCTGGCCTATAGCTGGCAAACTGGTAGAAAAACCTGATAACCGACTCCCCTAAAACCAACACTTGAACTGAAGAGTCGGGGGACCAGCCGGCCTGCCACCGGCATACCAGTGCAAAAATCCAGCACCCGGCTCCCCAAAGCCCACATTCGAGCCAACATAATCACCTTTGTGTGGTAGTCAAATGGAACTCTCCGGTATCCGCCTACCACGTAGCGGCTACCGGTTAACTACCCAGAATGGTAAGGGGAATCAATTAGAAAGATATGATAAGATTTAACCACTTATATCTTGCAAACAATCAATCAGGCTGACTACGTGATTGAACCAAAATACACGTCGGCTTCCATCTTTGGATCCCCCAAAAGAAGGAAGGAAATCCCTTATAAAAGAAGGGGTCTTCCACCCCATTTAGAGGCTTCCACCCTCTTGAAAAATGCTCGTTCGGACGTGGGAGACACTCCTTAGGCAAGCTTTCACCCCTTGGAGAAGACGCCGACTGGAGGTTCTAAAGGAGGAGTGATGCTCGGAGCCCCGACGCCTTCTCGTTGCACCGGAGCGAGGACTTCCGATCACCGCCGACGACTCCCTGCACGTAAGCCCCTCCTTCCTTTCCGTTTTACGGGTGATTTAACAACGTTTTTCTTGAGCCCCGACCTTGCTAGGCCTTTCCCATGCAAGGGAAAAGTCAGAGGACATGCTCGGGTATCATTACTTCGGAGACACGTCTTAAGGTACCGGTAGCCTCCCTCCCAGTCGAGTGAAACCCCCCGCCATAGTCGAGTCTGTTCGGTCGCGACCCTTCCGTCGGGTCCTTTTACATGGAAACTCGTAGTTTCCCAACGGGTTTCACACATTTTATCTGATTTCCGCATATTTTTCACGGGAGGTGTAAGTCTACACTCCAGATCCTTGTTCGCGGCGGCCATTCGGGTGTACGAACAAGTACAACCCGACGGTTCCTGTTTTTCCTGGAAGGTGTAAGTTTACCCTCCCGACGCCCCGGAAAGGTTTCCGGGATGATGCCACCAGCATGCATCCTTGTCGGTGATGGCCGTTCGGGTGTATGAACAAGTACAACCCGACGGTTCCCATTTTTCCTGATGGGTGTAAGTCTACCCTCCCGATGCCCTAGAAAGGTTTCCAGGATGATGCCATTGGCATGCATCCTTGCCGGCGGTGGCCATTCGGGTGTACGAACAAGTACAACCCGGTGGTTGATCTTTTTCCCAGGAGGTGTAAGTCTAACCTCCCGATGCCACAGAAAGGTTTCCAGGATGACACCACCGACATGCGTCCTTGCCAGCGGCAGCTGTTCAGGTGTACGAACAAGTATGACCCGACAGTTCCCATTCTCCTGGGAGGAGTAACTCCACCCACTCGATGCCCCAGAAAGGATTCCGAGATGACGCCACCGGCATGCATCCTTGCCGCCAGCGGCCATTCGGGTGTATGAACAAGTACACCCTGGCGGTTCTCATTTTTCCCAGGAGGTGTAAGTCTACCCTCCAGATTCCCCGGAAAGGCTTCCGGGATGACGCCACTGGCATGCATCCTTGCTGGCGGCGGCCGTTCGGGTGTATGAACAAATACAACCCGGTGGTTCCTATTTTTCCCGAGAGGTGTAACTCTACCCCCCCGGTGCCCCGAAAAGGTTTCCGGTATGACGCCACCGGCATGCATCCTTGCCGACGGCGGCCGTTCGGGTGTACAAGTAAGTACGACCTGGCGGTTCCCGTTTTCCCAGGAGGTGTAAGTCTACCCTCCCGATGCCTCGGAAAGGTTTTTGGGATGACGCCACCGACATGTATCCTTGCCAGCGGTAGTCGTCGGGTGTTCAAACAAGTACAACCCAGCGGTTCCCGTTTTCTCGGGAGGTGTAAGTCTACCCTCCCGATGCCTAGGAAAGGTTTCCGAGATGACACCACCGGCATGCATCCTTGCCGGCAGCGGTCGTACTGGTGTACGACACGTACATCCCAGCGGTTCCTGTTTTCCAGGGAGGCGGAAGTCTACCTAGCCGAAGCCCAGGAAAGGTTTCCGGGATGACGCCACCGGCATGCATCCTTGCCGGTGGCGGCCATTCGGGTGTACGAACACGTACAACCAGACGGTTCCCGTTTTCCTGGGAGGTGTAAGTCTACCCTCCCGTTGCCCCAGAAAGGTTTCTGGGATGACGCCACCAGCATGCAACCTTGCCGGTAGCGGCCGTTCTAGTTTACAAACATGTATAGCCCGGCGGTTCCCGTTTTACCAAGAGGCGTAATCTAGCCTCTCGATGCCCTAGAAAGTTTTTCGGGATGACGCCACCAGCATGCATCCTTGCAGGCGGCGGCCGTTCGGGTATACGAACACGTACAACCCTGCGGTTCTTGTTTTCAAGCGAGGCATAAGTCTACCCTGCCGATGCCCCGGAAAGGTTTCAAGGATGACACCACCGACATGCATCCTTGCCGGCGGTGGCCATTCAGGTAAACGAACACATACAACCCAGCAGTTCCTGTTTTCCCGAGAAGCGTAAGTCTACCCTCCCGATGCCCTGGAATGTTTTCCGGGATGAAGCCACCAGCATGCATCCTTGCCGGGGGCGGTCGTATGGGTGTACGAACACGTACATCCCGGCGGTTCTGATTTTTAAGGGAGGCATAAGTCTACCCTCGCGATGCCCCGGAAAGGTTTTCGAAGGTGTAAGTCCAGCCTCTCCTTCTTAAGGCGGCTTCCGGTTGAACAACTGGGAGTGTAAGTCCATCCCCGTCAAGGCATCTTCTGGTTAGGCAACCAGAAGTATAAGTCCGACCCCCATTTTTATGGCGGCTTCCGGTTGAACAACCGGGAGTGTAAGTTCATCCCCGTTAAGGCATCTTCTGGTTATGCTACTGGAAGTATAAGTCTGCCCCCCATTTTTAAGGTGGCTTCCAGTTGAACAAGCAGGAGTGTAAGTCCATCCCCATCAAGGAATCTTCTGGTTAGGCTACCGAAAGTATAAGTCTAACCCCCATTTTTACGATGGCTTCCGGTTGAACAACCGGGAGTGTAAGTCCATCCCCGATTAAGGCATCTTCTGGCCAGGCGACCAGAAGTAATAGTCTGACCCCTCATTTTCATGGCATCTCTCGGTTAGGTGACCGAGAGTGTAAGCCCGCCTCTATTTTATGACCAGCGATAGATGATTCACAAAGTGTGAAATCTCACATGGCTTACCACTCACACATGGGGGGTCGTTCAACCCTAGGACGTCAGTTTCCTTCCACCAAGGTCATACAACCTCACCCTGGGAGGGGCATTCTGTTGACCCCCATGCTTGAACAGAAGGGTTGGGGGACCAACCGGCCTACCGCCGGTGAACCGGTAGAGAAACCCGACAGCCGGATCCCCCAAAACCCACACTTGAACCGAAGAGTCGGGGGACCAGTCGACTTGCCACTGGCAAACTTGTAGAAAAACCCGGCAACCGGCTCCCCCAAAACCCATACTTCAACCGAAGAGTCGGGGGATAAGCCAGCCTGTCGCCAGCAAACCAGTAGAAAAACCTAGCGGCCGGCTCCCCTAAAACCAACACTTGAACCGAAGAGTCGGGGGACCAGCCGGCCTACCGCCGGCATACCAGTGCAAAAATTCTGCAGTCGGCTCCCCAAAGCCCACATTCGAGCCAACATAATCGCCTTTGTGTGGTAGCCGGATGGAACTAGCCGGTATCTGCCTACCACGTAGCGGCTGCCGGTTAACTACCCAGAAAGGTAAGGGGAATCAAATAGAAAGATACGACGAGATTTAAGAACTTATATCTTGCAATCAATCAGTCACGCTGGCGTGATTGAACCAAAATACGCGTCGGCTTCCATCTTTGGATCCCCCCAAAGAAGGAAGGAAATCCCTTATAAAAGAAGGGGTCTTCCACCCCATTCAGAGGCTTCCACCCTCTTGAAAAATGCTCGTTTGGATGCAGGAGACGCTCCTCAGGCCGACTGGAGGTTCTAAAGGAGGAGTGATGCTTGGAGCCCCGACGCCTTCTCGTTGCACCGGAGCGAGGACTTCCGATCACCGCCGACAACTCCCTGCACATAAGCCCCTCCTTGCCATTTTACGGGTGATTTAACAATGTTTTTCTCAAGCCCCGACCTTGCTAGGCTTTTCCCATGCAAGGGAAAGGTCGAAGGACGTGCTCAAGTATCATTACTTCAGAGACACGTCCAAAGGTACCGGTAGCCTCCCTCCCAGTCGGGCGAAACCACCCTACACAATCAAGTCTGTTCGGTCGCGACCCTTTCGTCGGGTCCTTTTACTTGGAAACTCGTAGTTTCCCAACGGGTTTTATCCGATTTTCGCATATTTTTCACGGGAGGTGTATGTCTACACTCCCGATCCCCCAGAAAGGTTTCTGGGATAACGCCACAGACATGCATCTTTGTCCGCAGTGGTCGTTCGGGTGTACGAACAAGTACAACCCGGCGGTTCCTATTTTTCCCGGGAGGTGTAAGTCTACCATCCCGACGCCCCGAAAAGGATTTCGGGATGACGCCACCGGCATGCATCCTTGCCAGTGACGGCCGTTTAGGTGTACGAACAAGTACAACCTGGCAGTTCACATTTTTCCCGAGGGGTGTAAGTCTACCCTCTCGATGCGCCGGAAAGGTTTCCGGGATGACGCCACCAACATGCATCCTTGCTGGCAGTGGCCGTTCGGGCGTACGAACATGTACAACCCGGTGGTGCCCATTTTCCCGGGAGGCGTAAGTCTGCCCTATCGAGGCCTCAGAATGGTTTCAGGGATGACGCCACCAGCATGCATCCTTGCCGACAGCGGCCGTTCGTGTGTACGAACAAGTACAACACGACGGTTCCCATTTTTCCCGAGAGGTGTAAGTCAACCCTCTCGATGCCTCGAAAAGGTTTCCAAGATGACGCCACAGGCATGCATCCTTGCCGGTGGAGGCCATTCGAGTGTATGAACAAGTAGAACCCGACGGTTGCTATTTTTCCCGGGAGTTGTAAGTCTACCCTCCCAATGCCCCGGAAAGGTTTCCAGGATGACCCCACGGACTTGCGTCCTTGCCGGCGGTTGATGTTCGGGTGTACGAACAAGTACGACCTGGAACTTCCCATTTTCTCGGGAGGAGTAAGTCTACCCACCCGATGCCCCAAAAAGGATTCCGAAATGATGCCACCGGCGTGCATCCTTGCCGGCGGCGGCCATTTGGGTGTACGAACAAGTACACCCCGACGGTTCTCATTTTTCCCGGGAGGTGTAAGTCTACCCTCCAGATTCCCCGGAAAGGCTTTCGAGATGACGCCACCGGCATGCATCCTTGCCGGCGGTGGCCATTCGGGTGTATGAACTAGTACAACCCGGTGGTTCCCATTTTCCCGAGAGGTGTAAGTCTACCCTACCGATGCCCCGGATAGGTTTTTAGGATGATGCCACCGGCATGTATCCTTGCCGACGATGGCCGTTCGGGTGTTCGAACAAGTACAACCTAGCGGTTCCCGTTTTCCCCGGAGGTGTAAGTCTACCCTCTCGATGCCTAGGAAAGGTTTTCTGGATGATGCCACAAGCATGCATCCTTGCCGGCGGCGGTCATACGGGTGTACGAACACGTACAACCTAGTGGTTCTCATTTTTCATGGAGGTGGAAGTCTACCCTCCCGATGCCCAGGAAAGGTTTTCGGGATGATGCCACTGGCATGCATCCTTGCCGGTGGCGGCCATTCGGGTGTACGAACACGTACATCCCGGCGGTTCCCATTTTCCCGGGAGGTTTAAGTCTACCTTCTCGATGCCTCGGAAATGTTTCCGGCATGACGCCACCGGCATGCATCCTTGTCGGTAGTGGCCATTCTGGCGTACGACCCGGTGGTTCCCGTTTTCCCGAGAGGTGTAAGTCTACCCTCTCGATGCCCAGGAAAGGTTTCCGGGATGACGCCACCAGCATGCATCCTTGCCGGCGGCGGTCGTCTGGATGTACGAACACATACAACCCAGCGGTTCTCATTTTTCATGGAGGTGGAAGTCTACCCTCCCGATGCCTAGGAAAGGTTTTCGGGATGACGCCACTGGCATGCATCCTTGCTGGTGGCGGCCATTCAGGTGTACGAACATGTACAACCTAGTGGTTCCCGTTTTCCCGGGAGGTTTAAGTCTACCCTCCCGATGCCTCGAAAATGTTTCCGGGATGACGCCACCGACATGCATCCTTGCCAGCAGTGGCCGTTCTGGCCTACGAACATGTACAACTAGGTGGTGCCCGTTTTCCCGGGAGGCGTAAGTCTACCCTATCGAGGGCTCAGAATGGTTTCCGGGATGACACCACTGGCATGCATCCTTGTCGGCAGCGGCGGTTCTAGTTTACGAAAATGTACAGCCCGGCGGTTCCCATTTTGCCAGGAGGCGTAATCTACCCTCCCGATGCCCTTGAAAGGTTTTCGGGATGATGCCACTAGCATGCATCCTTGCCGGTGGCGGCCGTTCGGGAATACGAACACGTACAACCCGGCGGTTCCCATTTTCCCACGAGGCATAAGTCTACCCTCCCGATGCCCCGGAAAGGTTTCCGGGATGACACCACCGGCACGCATCCTTATCAGCGGTGGCCGTTCAGGTATACGAACAGGTACAACCCAGTAGTTCTTGTTTTCCCGGGAGGCGTAAGTCTACCCTCCCGATGCCCCAGAATGTTTTCCGGGATGATGCCACCGGCATGCATCCTTGTCGGCAGTGGCCGTTCTGGCGTATGAACATGTACAACCTGGTGGTGCCCGTTTTCACGGACGCGTAATTCTGCCCTATCGAGGGCTCAGAATGGTTTTCCGGATGACGCCATTGGCATGCATCCTTACCAGCAACGGTGGTTCTAGTTTACGAAAATGTACATCCCGGCGGTTCCCGTTTTACCGGGAGGCGTAATCTACCCTCTCGATGCCCTAGAAAGGTTTTCGGGATGATGCCACCAGCATGCATCCTTGCCGGTGGCGGCCGTTCGGGTATACGAACACGTACAACCCAGTGGTTCCCATTTTCCCGCGAGGCATAAGTCTACCCTCCCGATGCCCCGAAAAGGTTTCCGGGATGACACCATCGGCATGCATCTTTGTCGGCGGTGGCCGTTCGGGTATACGAACAGGTACAACCCAACGGTTCCTATTTTCCCGAGAGGCGTAAGTCTACCCTCCCGATGCCCCGAAATGTTTTCCAGGATGACGCCACCGGCATGTATCCTTGCCAGTGACGGCTGTTCGGGTGTACGAACAAGTACAACCTGGCAGTTCACATTTTTCCCAAGGGGTGTAAGTCTACCCTCTCGATGCGTCGGAAAGGTTTTCGGGATGACACCACAAGCATGCATCCTTGCCGGCAGTGGCCGTTCGGGCATACGAACATGTACAACACGGTGGTGCCCATTTTCCCGGGAGGCGTAAGTCTGCCCTACCGAGGCCTCAGAATGGTTTCAGGGATGACGCCACCAGCGTGCATCCTTGCCGGCAGTGGCCGTTCGTGTGTACGAACAAGTACAACACGACGATTCCCATTTTTCCCAAGAGGTGTAAGTCAACCCTCCCGATGCCTCGGAAAGGTTTCTGGGATGACGCCACTGGCATGCATCCTTGCCGGTGGAGGCCATTCGGGTGTATGAACAAGTACAACCCGACGGTTGCTATTTTTCCCGGGAGGTGTAAGTCTACCCTCCCAATGCCCCGGAAAGGTTTCCAAGATGACCCCAGGGGCTTGCGTCCTTGCCGGCGGCGGATGTTCGGGTGTACAAACAAGTATGACCCAGCAGTTCCCATTTTCTCGGGAGGAGTAAGTCTACCCACCCGATGCCCCAAAAAGGATTCCGGAATGACGCTACCGGCGTGCATCCTTGCCGACGATGGCCATTCAGGTGTACGAACAAGTACACCCCGGCGGTTCTCATTTCTACCAGGAGGTGTAAGTCTACCCTCCAGATTCCCCGGAATGGCTTCCGGGATGACGCCACCGGCATGCATCCTTGCCGGCGGTGGCCATTCGGGTGTATGAACTAGTACGACTCGGCGGTTCCCGTTTTCCTGAGAGGTGTAAGTCTACCCTACCGATGCCCCAGATAGGTTTCTAGGATGACGCCACCAGCATGTATCCTTTCCGGCAGTGGCCGTTTGGGTGTTCGAACAAGTACAACCTAGCAGTTCCCGTTTTCCCCGGAGGTGTAAATCTACCCTCTCGATGCCCAGGAAAGGTTTTCGGGATGACGCCACCAACATGCATCCTTGCCGGCGGCGATCGTACGGGTGTACGAACACGTACAACCCAGTGGTTCCTGTTTTCCCGGGAGGTTTAAGTCTACCCTCCCGATGCCCCGGAAATGTTTCCGGGATGACACACCGGCATGCATCCTTGCTGGCAGTGGCCATTCTGGCCTACGAACATGTACAACCAGGTGGTGCCCATTTTCCCGGGAGGCGTAAGTCTGCCCTATCGAGGGCTCAGAATGGTTTTCGTGATGACGCCACCGGCATGCGTTCTTGTCGGCTGCGGCGGTTCTAGTTTACGAAAATGTATAGCCCGGCGATTCTCGTTTTACCGGGAGGCGTAATCTACCCACCCAATGCCCTTGAAAGGTTTTCGGGATGATGCCACCAGCATGCATCCTTGCCGTTGGCGGCCGTTCGGGTATACGAACACGTACAACCCGGCGGTTCCCATTTTCCCACGAGGCATAAGTCTACCCTCCCGATGCCCCGGAAAGGTTTCCAGGATGACACCACCGGCATGCATCCTTATCGGTGGTGGTCGTTCGAGTATACAAACAGGTACAACCCAGCGGTTCCTATTTTCCCGGGAGGCGTAAGTCTACCCTCCCGATGCCCCGGAATGTTTTCCGAGATGATGCCACTGGCATGCATCCTTGTCGGCATTGGCCGTTCTGGCGTACGAACATGTACAACCTGGTGGTGCCCGTTTTCCTGGGAGGCGTAAGTCTGCCCTACCGAGGGCTCAGAATGGTTTCCGGGATGACGCCACCGGCATGCATCCTTGCCAGCAGCGACGGTTCTAGTTTACGAAAATGTACAGCCTGACGGTTCCTGTTTTACCGGGAGGCGTAATCTACCCTCTCGATGCCCTGGAAAGGTTTTCGGGATGATGCCACCAGCATGCATCCTTGCCGGTGGCGGCCGTTCGGGTATACGAACACGTACAACCCGGCAGTTCCCATTTTCCCGCGAGGCATAAGTCTACCCTCCCGATGCCCTGGAAAGGTTTTCGGGATGACACCACTAGCATGCATCCTTGTCGGTGGTCGCCGTTCGGGTATACGAACAAGTACAACCCAGCGGTTCCTATTTTCCCAGGAGGCGTAAGTCTACCCTCCCGATGCCCCGGAATGTTTTCTAGGATGACGCCACTGGCATGCATCCTTGCCGGCGGTGGCCATACGGGTTTACGAACTCGTACAACCCGGCGGTTCCCCTTTTTCAGGGAGGCGTAAGTCTCCCCTCGCGATGCCCTGGAAATGTTTCCGGGATGACGCCACCGACATGCATCCTTGCCGGTAGTGGTCGTTCGGTTATACGAACATGTACAACCCGGCGGTTCCCGTTTTCCCGGGAGGTGTAAGTCTACCCTCTCGACGCCTCGGAAAGGTTCTTGGGATGATGCCACTGGCATGCATCCTTGTCAGCGGCGGCCGTGCATACAAACATGTACAATCCGGTTGTTCCCATTTTCCTAGGAGATGTAAGTCTTCCCTCCCGACGCCCCGAAAATGATTCCAAGATGACGCCCCTGGAATGCATCCTTGCCAGTGGTAGTGTTGATCCCCTGCTTAAAGGAACTTAGGGGGGGCCAGCCGGCCACCCGCTGGCATGCTGGTACAAAAATGCAGCAACCGGCTCCCCAAAACCCATATTTGCGCAGATGGTTCGAGGAACTAGCCGGCCCACCGCTGGCAAACCGGTACAAAGACCCGGCAGCCGGCTCCCCTAAAACCCACATTTGCATAGATGGTTTGGGGAACCGGCTAGCCTGCCACTGGCAAACCGTTACAAAAACCCGACAGCCAGCTCCCCAAAAACCCACATTTGCGTAGATGGTACGGGGAACCAGTTGGCCCACCACCGGAAAACCGGTACAAAGACTCAGCAACTGGCTCCCTTAAAACCCACATTTGAACAGAAGTGTAGGGGAATCAGTCGGCCTGCCGCCGGCAAACTGGTACAAAAACCCGACAGCCGGCACCCTAAAAACCATTACTTAGTCTGATGGATCGGGGGACCAGCCTACCCGCCGCCGGCAAACTGGTAGAGAAATATGGAAGCTGGCTCCCCAAAACCCCCAACTAAGCCAACATACTCCCCTTTCGTAAGGTAGCCGGGTAGAATTAACCGGCATTCGCCTGCCACGTAGCGGTCTACCCTCCCGATGCCCCGAAAAGTTTTCCGGGATGACGCCATCGGCATGCATCCTTGCCAGCGATGGCCATTCGTGTGTATGAACATGTACAACTCGGCGGTTCCCATTTTTCTGGGAGGAGCAAAGCTGCCCTCCCGATGCCCCGAAGAGGCTTCCGGGATGAGGCCATCGGCATGCATCTGTGCCAGTCCTGGCCAAGCATGAAACACGAACTCTTGTCCCCAATAGGAGAGGTGGGACGATACACGGCAATTGGTGTTTTTACCCAGAAATCAGGCGTTCCAGCTGGCCATCTTACTAGACCTTCTTCTCTTTAGCCGAACAGTCCATAATGGTGACCACCGTATCATTCTCTCTCCCGTTTATCATCTGACCCCATGCGAATCATCGCATTGGTCGACCCTCACTTTTTTTCACCGAAAGGGACAAGGTTATTCCTCCCGATGCCCTGGAAGGTTTTTCCAGGATGATGCCATGTGTGGCCGAACTAACTGTCTTGGTTTTTCCGTTTTTAGAGCCGGAGAGAGGTTGGGAATGCCCGAGCTGTCTGGGGGTGCCAAACACCTTCCCCAACAGTACCCTAAGCCCCATATCCAGTTCTCTCATGTTACACAATTTTACGTGATTCCTGTGGTTTTATCGTTTCGATGGTGGAAGGACACTTTCCCATCTGGTTTTCCTTGATTTCTACCCAAAAATAAGGTGGCGACTCCGTTCAACAAGCCATCTGCCCCATGTGGTAATGCCCTCAAACAAACGCCTTTCAATTCTCTGTACCTCAGCCCATCCGCCGATGGGGCCGGCAGAAACCCATGGGTTTCCAGGTGATAGCCGGATGAAAGAGAAGGTACACCAGGAGTAGACATGATTTCAAGTGGGATATTCCACAAGCACACATGAATTCAAATGAAGCAAGTATACAACAAAAAACTTCCACCAAAAATTCAAACGGATTTAAGCCACAAGTGAGCCCAAAAAATCCAATCAAGCACCTAGAAAAGGAAAGTTGCGGATTTTCAACAAAAAAAAACACCAAGGACGATATCTCTTTCTATGGTCCACGAAAAATCCCCAAATTTCTTCCACAAATATAGCATAATATGAGGAAGGATCAGTGGGGCTTACGGACGTATTCCAGCAAGTTTAATACCAAGCGCACGACTTGGCATCCTCGGATATTGCACTGGCGCGGCAGATTGCGCCTCCCTGTGCCAAATCCTCCCACGGGCGAATACACGGCCAAAACTCCTTGAACAAGCTCTGATACCACTTGTTACTTCCAGAGGTATCTAAGCACAATGGATTTGAATGATATTAGCACGTGTATGAGGTTCCAGGCGTGCCCAAATGCCCAAATCACAAATGCAAATGAGATTTACGTGGTTCCCCAACTTGGGTACGTCCACGGGTGTCTCTCCTTGGCTTCTTCACTATCTTCAAATGGTGGATTACAAGAGAAAGGACAAGGGAAGAGTGGGATGGCCGATGCACCAAGGGTTGGCTCAGCCTCCTCACACAAAGCTTCTCTTATTACAAAATGATCTCTCACAAAAACCCTAATTCCCTTTTGGGCATTTGGATGGCCTTATATAGTGGCTAATCATTCATGACAAAAATACCCTTACAAACATAATAAGATTCAAGATATATTCAACACAAGAAGACTCAACTCATTGCACAAGTTAGTCTGAAATATATCTCATCTAAGGGCAATACGTTATTTGGAATTAGCTCTGGAGATTCTCTCTCAATATAATAGGGTCTTCCCATTAATTCTAATAGCAACACTTGAAAGTCATATTCCTTAAGGTTTGTCCTCATGAAAAATATAAAAATATAAAAGATATAAAAGATGCAAAAAATTTAAAATTTTGAACAGTTTTAAACATTTTTAAACTATTTAAATTGATGAAGCATAAAGCTAAAATACAAACCTCCCCACCATACTTAAAATTTGCATTTTCCTTAATGTAAATAGAAACGTTTATAATGAATAGGAAAATTTATAACAACCATAAAATAAAGTAAACTTCTCCTTCATATCAAGCATATGAATGTGATGCATGCTAAATAATGCATTGAACTCAGTATGATAAAGCATTTGAAATGCATGAGTAATGCTATCGAAATTAAATATCAGTGCTACACATCAATAAGATATGTTGAAAAGGAGTGATATTTTCTTAAAACAAAGAAATAAAAATAGTGCTCCTATAGTGTTAAGCTTGTGAACTTTTAATGGCTCATAAGAAACCAGATGGTTTATAAACAGACACCACCAAACTGCAGCTTCATTAGCTTAAGTCGAGTGGTGTTGCACATGCCCTCCATGAGCTGTATGCCCATCAAGCACATGGGGATTCTGTAAAGATTGGCTTGGAAGAGCACCTTTGTTTCTTAGGTTCAATGAATTCGATATTTGTTTCAATTGTGTTTCAATTCTTTTAATAGCTTGACCATGTGCTACAATTTGGGGATTTGATTTTAATGTTGAATCTAATTTTTGCAGTAAGTTTGATATTTGTTTCTCAAAAGTATGATCATGAACATATTGATTATGATTTACATTTAAAGAACTATTGTTCATTGCGTTTTGTTCAATAAAAGGTTGTCCTACAAATTGAGGTGGTTGTTGGCCTGGATTTTCCCATGAAAAATTAGGATGGTTCCTCCACCTAAGATTATAAGTAGGATTAAAATTTGAGTTGTTACGTTGATTATAGAATAAAGCATTAACATCTTCAGAGTCATTTAAGATAGGACAGTCTTCTACAACATGACCTATGGCAAAACAACTTGTACATTTAGGCATGGTAGGCTCAGTCTTTTGTTTAAGCTGTAACTCATCAATTTTATGTATCAAGCTAGCTATCTTAGCCTCTAAAGCAATATGTGGTTCAACAACATGAACTCCTATAGGGGTAGGAATTTGTTCCTAACTTACTTCAGCGACACTCTCCCATTGTGCAGTTCTTTTGGCTAGATCTTCTAAAAATTTCCAAGCATTATCTATTCCTTGATTTTTCCTACAAAAGGAATGTCAGGAGTTCCTAGATTTTCCAGTTGCAATTCAATGTAGATTCAACTCCATTCCCAATTTTCAATGTCCTGCACTTTCCAAATTTCGAATTTCATATCATCCCACCATCTAATTAGACTTAGCGATTGAGGTTCTCCATTGATTCCTCCTAGTATAGCCAACTCCACAAAATCATAGAATGAACTTGACAATGCTCCCATAGGGCATGAAATGGGTTAAAGCCTCATTGATTCATCTTCAATATTGATGGCAATGACATTAATCTCATTAATAAATGTAGAGGTACAGTTTGTTACCAAGTAAATAACTCCTTTGATAATCACATGGTTTTTGTTGTTTGTTGGTTTTCCCCCAAAGTAAACTCTTCTGACAGGTTGCCATTGGTGTTTATCAAAATGATAAACCAACAAGTAATGCCAGTCAATCCACATGTATAAGCTCTTCGGATAGGCTCTTCCCAACAAAATAATTTGTGCATTATCCTTTTATTAATACCCTTAAATGTCAAGACTACACTTGAGTCATGCATCACAAGTTTATCTCTGTTAGGGTTTGGAAGTATTAATTCTACATTCGTGGCAGGGTTCTTAATTCCAATATTGGATTTGCTAGAAAATGGCTCTCCATAATATCTGTAAATAATTAGTCCACCATTACAACTTAAAATACTTTCAATTCCTTCCAGCGATGTAGGTTGAATGCCTAACTCAGAATCAATTCCATGGTACAAATATTTTTCTTAAACGTGCATCATACCAAATCACTCCACTGATTGTATTTCTCATTTTGTATGCTTGGTGGGAACAAAAGTAATGATCTAAAATGAATGCTCTAACACTTTTGCTAACACAACTTAGTTTGCAAATTTCTCTCACTGGCAAATAGCTTAATATCTTGCACAAGATGTCTACAAGGATCTCCATCGCTCACTAAAATTCATTAAATCCAAACACTTCATTAAATTAGCACGTAAGCTCAACTTGACACATCTAATAATCATGAAGTAAATGCATAATATGAGAGTATTAATATGATTGAAAATGGCTGCATAATAAAATTTTTGAAGATCCTGTCCACCATAGTTTACCCTCAGACTAAGTTTGAGGGTAAAGGCGTTTACCCTCAAACTACCACATGGGTAAAACTGTTAAATATTTACGAATCTTACCATCTAACCATTCGATTATCCTTATAAAAATCATTAAAGCCTTCCCATGCAATAACCCTTTTTCTCACGACCTACGTTCACAATACTCTTCTCCTCCCATGATACATCATGGCTTCCACCTCCACCTCAACTCCCTCTGCTCCAGCTTCGAACTACGAGTGGATTAAGATACTGAACTTCCAGAAGTTTAGAATGAATGCTAAAATGTGGCACAATGAGGGTCGATGCAGGATCAAAGCCGCAATCATGGAGTAGGAGTTGAAAATGGTAAGGGAAGATATTGCTGATTGTTTGAAACAGAGTAGGGAGGCTGGCATTGTAGTGCCAACCTTCCTCAAGGAGAAAATAGCCTCTCATGTTGAGAGAGAGGTAGGGCAAGAGTAGTTAGCTCGCCCTAATAATCATTTGGCGCACGATTTAATGAAAAGGAAGTGTGTTTTCTAGTTCCATAAAGAGATATTTTGCTTAGCCATCAATGGGTCAATTAAGATCAGGACTAGTACCTATTTTTGTACTCCATGGCAGACAATAAGACCTCAGTGGTCATTGTCCACAGAAGATTGGATGTGGTTGATTAAATTTGACCAGTTTGAGTTATCCTCATCTGAGTGGCATAAGGGTAGTTTGCAAAGAGACCATACCAAGGAGAAGATTTTAAATGATTTGAAATATTAGTTGAAACACTTCCAAAGTAAGGTTGAGAGGGAATTTATGACTCTCCCTAATGCAGTGGTACAGACTATTGAAAATTACACTCAGCAAGCTTGGTAGGATGAGTGTGCAATTAGGCCCAAGAAAGTCTTGGATCAACACATTGTCTGCACCAAGACTTAAACAAAGATGTAGTGGTTACAGATGATGTATATGCCTGCCTTCTCAAGGGTAGAGATAAGAGGGAACAATATGAGTTCTATATGCAGACCTACCTCTCTCTTGGGGAAAGCCAAGAAGTGGCTAAGATTGCCTCCCAATGTGCCTTGTATGAGTGGAGGCAGCACACTACAGAGCAAGCTACCCATGCTGTGGAGATGGCAGAAGTTGAGGCCTTCCAGAAGGTAGCTGAACTAAAGGTGAAAGAAGAGCCCTAGAAGGCTGATTTCAAAGCATTTAGTGAGATGATGGCAGGTCCATCTGAGCCATAAGAGGTTGAGAGAGTAGTTGAAACATCTCAACTTCCTGTGTGCAATGAGGAGTGGACAGAGACAGACTCTGGAGAGGAAGAACAAGAACAACAACAACAACAACAACCACCATTGCAAGTACCAACACCACCACCACACCAACAACAACAACAAGCAGAAGAGGAAGACATTCCAGTGGTTGGATAGGAAGGAGGGGTAACAAAGAGTAGTGATGATGAACTCACCCTAGGGGAGTTACTTCATCAATATAGAGTAGCAAACCCTCCTCCCATTGAATCACCAGTCCACAAGGAGGTTCCTTAAGTTGAAGAAGCAGGGCATCAATTGGAGATACAGGTATACTTAAGGTTTTTAAGTTTAATATTTGTTTTTTTTGTTTCTTTTTTTTTTCTTTTTAGTAATTTAAAATGTGATTTTGTTAAATTTAGGAGGAAGGATCTATTGTTGGAGCAGTAGTTCCATTTTTGGAACCCCAAGACAGTGAAGGGGTCAATCAAACCATCCTCGAAGCCATTCAATTTGCTTCAGAGGAGGGTCAGGTAATCATTTAAGTTACATTACCTTCAAGTCTGTTCTAGGTTTCCATTTTTTTTGTATGCATGTGTTTATATGTTTCCCCCCCTTTTTTTAATATATATATACAGTGTGAGCCAACTTCCCCTGAAAGGGAAGAAGAAGAAGAAAAGAAGGAAGGACAAGAGGAAGAGGAAGGAGCTACTATCAGTCCTCTAGCCTCAAGTCCAATGCAGGTGGACCTGGATTTAGGGCAGACAGAGACTTCTACCGAGTAGCAACCAAGCTTTGGTGGAGAAGAAGATAGAGCATTGGTAATCTATTCTCCACCAACAGAACCACATTACGCTACTACAAAGGCATTAGCTCCATCCTCCCCCTCACATGTAGAACAGGCTTAGCAGCTTGGCACTATTCCAGTGATTTTTAGAGATGCTGGAGCTAGGGCTAAATTTCAAATGATTAGGGATTATGATATTCTTTTCAGCAGACCAGTGGACTTCGATTTCATGGATGAAATCAAGGATTTACTAGAATTTCAGGGGCTGCTAAGAGTCATCTCTAGGTTAGGTAACAATTTCAAGGCTGAAAATTTAGTTCCTACATTTCATAGTAATCTGCATGAGGAGAATGGGGTGCTTGTTTCTAATGTGACTAATGTGAGATTCTATTTGACACCTGAATATATATATGAGAGCCTAGGACTAAAAGATGAGAGTGTAGAGATTTTAGAATCGTCTACAATGGCAGATTGGTCAAAGCAGGATATGAAGAACTGTATGGCCATAAACCCTCGAATTAATTTGTTTAATAGGCTCAAGCAAATGAATGGGAAGTCTCATATGATTGCATTAATCCTAATTAGAACTATATATCAAAGATTTGGAAATGATGTAGAATTTTCCATCTTTGTAAAAGTTGCAACATATGCAGTACTTAATAAGATTCAGGTGAATTGGTATAGAGTTTTCATTTCCAAGATCACAAGCATCAAAAAGAAGTTATTCTATGGTGATCTTATCTACCAATTGGTGTCAAGTTCCTCTGATTTATCAAATTGGGCTATAAAGAAATTAAAGTCTAGGGTACGGACTACCAAAGACTTGAAGCAATTCTCTATAGAGGATCAACCAACACCACAGCTCGACAGTGAACCATCCACATCCCAACAGAGAGGATCAGCCTCTATATCAAAGAAGGTGGACATTGTGTTAGATGAACTGGCTGCTCTAAAAGTAAAAGTTGCAATACTAAAGTCCAGATTCCCTCAGCAATGATTGATCTTTCTTCAGATGTTTTTTTTTAAAAAAAAATTGATACAATTGGAGAGAAAGCTCTCCTGTGATGTAATATTTAAACTTTCTTTTAATGAAATGATATTTTCAAATAGTTGTACTTTGTCTATAGTTCCAAGTTATGTATGTTTTCTTTTAAGTCTATGTGTGTGTAATTATATATTTCAATTTTTAACGAGTGTTAATATTTTTAATCCCATTCAAAAATTTTCTTTTCAAGTTCATAGTCTGATGGATTAACACAACTCTTGTTGAATTAAACCATTTCAGAGAATTTACGCTTTTCCTTTTTCTTTTAAACATTCTTGGTATACTCGTATAAATTAAATAATTACAGTTCAGAATTTTTTTTTTTTGACCTCCGTCATTAAGTTCACTTAATTGTAATTACCTTTAACTTCATTTGAATTATGAAATAACCCTTCTAAATTCATTCAAATAATTAATCTTGCTTAATTTCAGTAAACCTTTGATTTCTAAAATTTTTCATTTTCAGTAAATAAAGTCTTTTTGGTTCAGTGGGGAATAACCCTCGCATAAGTTTGTGAGTAAACTAGATAACCCATAGACTTACCCTTGGCTTATCCCCACAGTGTTTTACTTTGGTTTTTTTTTTTTTTCGGTTTAGTTTGAGGGTAAATAGGATAACCCTCAAACTTACTCCATGGGTAAACTAAATAACCCACGAAGTAGCTACTGCTATAATATTTTAACATTACGACCTAGTCCGAGGGTAAACAGGATAACCCTTGAACTTACTCTATGGGTAAACTAGATAACCCATGAAGCAACTCAAAGTAAAATGCAATAATAGTTCGAATTAAACTCTTTTTACAAACATTATATTCTTATAATTATATTCTTTTGATTTTTGTATATTTATATATATATATATTGTTATTATTGTTTTATATATATATATATATTATATTAATTCACTCTCCTTCTAACGCTACGAACTATACTTGTCTCCTTTCTAAAAATTTTAGAAAATGTTTTAATCTTTGACCATTAACTTTAAAAATTTCATGACTTTGCGGATCTTCCAAATCAACTGCTCCATAAGGATAAACATATTTAACAACAAATGGACCAGTCTATCTGGATTTCAATTTTCCTGGAAAAGAGTGTAGTTGTGAATTATATAATAAAACTTCTTGCCCTTTTTCAAATATTCTGTGTAAAATTCTTTTATCATGTCATGTTTTCATCCTTTCTTTAGCTATTTTTGAACTTTCATAGGCCATATTTCTTAATTCCTCTAATTCAACTAAATGCACTTGTTTATTACTACCTACTATTTTTATACTTAAGTTTAGTCGCTTAAGTGCCCATAATGCTTTATATTCTAATTCTACAAGTAAATGACAAGCCTTGCCATATACTAATTTATATGGAGTTGTCCCTAATATTGTTTTATAAGCTGTTCTATATGCCCAAAGAGAATCATCTAGCTTATCAAACCAATCTCTCCTAGTGGTGTTTACTACTTTTTCTAAGATTCCTTTAATTTGCTTGTTGGCAACTTGTCCACTGGTTTGAGGGTGGTAAGGGGTAGCTAACCTATGTAATACTCCATATCTTTTCAATAACTTTTCAAAGTTTTTGTTACAGAAATGAGTTCCCCTATCACTGATAATTTCTCTTGGAATACCAAATTGAGACATTATGTTGGATTTTAAAAATCTCATCACTATTATAGAGTCAATAGTTTTAGTAGGAATTGCCTCTATCCACTTGGTTACATATTCTACTACCAGGAGGATATAAACAAAACCATTTGAATTTGAAAAAGGTCCCATGAAATCTATACCCTAGACATCAAAAACCTCTACTTGTTGGATAGGATTTAATGGCATCATATTTCGTTTTGTAATTCTTCCTACTTTTTCGCATTGAACACATTTTTTAAAATATTCGTATGTATCTTTAAATAATGTTGGCCAATATAGGCCACTATGAAGCACTTTTAAAGCAGTCATTTTAGCTCCAAAATGTCCTCCAGCAGGTTGATCATGACAAAATGACAACACTAATTGAGTTTCAGCTTCTAGGATACATCTCCTTATAATCTGGTCAGGGCATTGCTTAAACAGGTAAGGATCATTCCAAAAGAAATATTTAACCCTTGAAAAGAACATTTTCTTATCTAAATTGGACCAATCATAAGGTACTAAACCCGTAGCCAAATAATTAACTATATCAGCATACCATGGGCAGGGGTTTAGCATAAACAATTGCTCATCTAGAAATGTATCATCTATTGGTGGATCTAGTAGGAATGAAGCATCTAATCTTGACATGTGATCTGCCACAGTGTTTTCACAACCTTTCTTATCCTTAATTTCCATGTCAAACTCTTGCAATAGAAAAATCCATCTTATAAGCCTTGGTTTAGCATCCTTTTTAACTAACAAATATTTAAGTGCTGAGTGATCAGTGCAAATGATAGTGTGACTGCCTATCAAATAAGACCTAAACTTTTCTAAGGCAAAAACCACTACTAGAAATTCTTTTTCAGTTACGCTGTAATTGATTTGTTTTTCGTTCAATGTCTTACTAGCATAATATATTACTCTTGGTAATTTGTCTAATTTTTGACCCAAAACTGCACCTAATGCATAGTCTGATGCATCATACATTAATTCAAAAGGTTGAGACCAATTAGGTACATAGACTATAGGTGAAGTGGTCAGGGTTTCCTTAAGAAAATTAAATGCTTTCGTTCATTCCTCATTGAATTCAAATTGTGCATCCTTAATTAATAATTGAGTTAAAGGTCAAGCAATTTTACTAAATTTTTTAATAAATCTTCTATAAAAACCAGCATGTCCTAAAAATGCTCTTATATCTTTAACTATTCTAGGAATAGGTAAATTAGATATTAATTCAACTTTTATGCCTTCAGCAAAAATAACATGTCCTAAAACTATTCCTCGTTTAACCATAAAATGGCATTTTTCCCAGTTTAACACTAACTTTTTCTATTCACATCTCTCTAGTACTTTCTATAAATTAATTAAACATTTTTCAAATGAGTCCCCATATATAGAAAAATCATCCATAAATACTTCTAAAAATTCATCTATAAAATCAGTGAAGATGCCTATCATACACCTTTGAAATGTAGCAGGTACATTGCATAGCCCAAAAGGCATACGACTAAAGGCAAATGTTCCAAAAGGACATGTAAAAGTTGTTTTCTCTTGATCCTCAAGTGAAATAGTGATTTGATTATAACCTGAATAGCCATCTAGGAAACAATAGTACTCATGCCTTGCCAATTTTTCTAACATTTGATCTATAAAAGGCAAAGGAAAGTGATCCTTCCTAGTTGCTGCATTTAGTCTTCTGTAATCTATACAAACCCTCCAAGTAGTTTGAACTCTAGTTGGAACTAATTCCTTGTTGTCGTTTTCCACAACTGTTATCCCAAATTTTTTTGGTACTACCTGAACTGAACTCACCCAAGAACTATCAGATATTGGATAAATTATGTCATTGTCTAACCATTTCAGAATTTCCTTTTTAACAACCTCTTTAATATTTGGATTTAATCTTCTCTGTGGTTACCTAATAGGTTTAATTTCAGATTCCAGATTAATCCTATGTTGGCAAATAGTTGAACTTATACCTTTTATGTTTGACATCTGCCATCCTATTGCTCCCTTATGCTTTCTCAACACTTTTAAAATATTTTTTATTTGTATTGATGTTAAATCAGAAGCAATAATGACTGGTAGATTCTCATTGTTCTCCAAAAATACATACTTTAAATTTTCTGGAAGTGGTTTGAGCTCAAGCATCGGGTATTCTGAAGTTAATGATTCTTTTATCTTTTTCAAATTGTTCTTCGTATGCATCCATATTCTCAATTTGCTCAGAGATTTCCTCTTTCAACATTTCTTCATTTGATATTACACATTTTTCAACATGATCTAATTCCTCTACATTTAAGTCCTCATCTATTTTAAAAGTTTCAATTAGATTAACCTTAAAATGTTTAAATTGAAGCTCTTTAAAATTCTTCTTAACCCCACTGAAAATATTCAATTCTAATTTTTGATCACCCCAAGCTAATTCCGTCCAACCATTTCTACAGCTTATGCAAGCATCGGCTATAGCTAAAAATGGTCTTCCCAAAATTATTATAGCTTGATCTTGAGTTATACTTGAAGCTTTTGTTTCCATTATAGTAAAATCAACAGGGTAGACAAACTCCATAACCCTTACCAAAATATTTTCCACTTTTCCAAAAGGTATTCTTATGGATTTATCTACTAGCTGAATCACTGTTCGTGTGGGTTTGATATTATCCAATTTTAACTTCTCATAAATAGAACTAGGCATGACATTAATTCCAGCCCCTAAGTCTATTAACACTGTATTAAAATAACAATCCCCTATATAGCAGGAAATAACAGGAGTTCCTGGATCATTTAATTTTTTAGGTACAGGATTAATTAACATGGAGCTTACCTCTTTAGCTAAAAATGCCTTTTTAAGATTTTCTTCCTTCTATTCTTGGTACATAGAGTTTTAAGATATGCTTGGAGTGGTCAAGGGTGTGAATTGCTGCCTTGCTAGACGTGCTTGGAGTGGTGTTGGGGCTGTAGCTGTTGAAGCGACTGCACTGGCTGGAGTGCTGGCCGATGGATTGAGATTGGCCGTCGGGACCTTGGGGCCTAAGGGCACCGTAGGAATGGCCGCTCTGACCGAGGTGGTTGGTGAGTAGAGAATCACCTTGGGTCGGGTTGGGATGACTGTCCCAGCACTCAACAACCCTAACGAAGTGACCACGGGCACCACCAGAACAAAGGGTTTTTCGAAAGGTGGGGATGGGCCTTGTTGTGGGGTAGGTCGTGAAGACCTCCTCCTCCTTCGATTGTTGTGGACAGTGAAGACCAGGGATTGGAGTTGCTGGTAGTAAGGCTGGAGCTCCTCCAGCATCGGTGGGTCATTGATCGGATGGATGAGGTTGACCGGGTTCAGCCAGGTGGTTCTGGCTTCCAACGGTCGTGTTGAAGGGAGGGATCACCTTGTCCCTTGCCCGCGTCTAGTTGAATGCGCAGACACTAGCTACATCGGCCTGAATCCTTCAAGCAGATGTCATCTTCTATTATCGGCAGCCAGGATGATAGTGTTCACTCGAGAGTTCTCCGCATGGTTGGGGAAAGCCTACTGGCTCAGCTCGAAAGTAGCAGGAGGCTATTGAAGCTCGATGGTTCCCAAGTCGATGAGGCGCTGGATGGCCTATCTCAGCGTCTAGCAATGGTCAGTTGCATGGCCAGTAGATCGGTGACACTCGTAGTAGTGCTATGAGTTGTTCCAGGGGGGAAGAATAGTTGGGGGTGGCCTGATAGGAGGGAGCGTGAGTAGCGTCTGTGCCCTACGGAACACCTGGCTCAGTGGTTCCGAGAGCAGCGTGTACTCCATTACGCACAGCTGTTGTACCTTCATAGGCGGTTGGTGTGGTTGCCGCGGTTGCTGCTGGGTGGGCACTGTTGATTAACACCCGTTTGGCCCCTGGTTCCCTCAATGGGAGGATCCTGGGGTTGCTGCCTGCCATTGTCGTGACGCCGACGGCTCTGGTGTGGCTGCCGGTGGTGGAGCCCTTAGCCTCCAAGGTTGCTGATTTGGAGCCTCTCGGGCTGTGTAGACCGGTTGCTGAACCGAGGTGATGGCCGATGGACGATACTCCTAGGCCAAAGCATACACCTACTGTAGCTAATATGGCAGGGGTGTGGCTGCCACAACCGTGATGGGAGACGGCCGCACCTTGTCGTTCCTCTGAAAGCCGCAATTGTTGCCTCTGTTGTCACCTGTAGGCGATGGTCTGGGATGGATGTTTCCTCCAGTGTTGGGTCCAAACGGGAGGGCCGAGAATCTTCCCGACTTCAGAAACCCCTCCAGGTGGCTACCGACTTTGATTAGCTGGGAAAATATATTGTACAACTAAATGCACAGGAGCACCGCCAGTGATGGCTGGGTCCCCTGTACGATCATGTCTAGGGAATCTTCCTCAACTGGCTTGTCCCTGATTTGGGACGCCAGGGCCCTCCACCTACAAACATAGCTACTGAACAGCTACGGAGGTCCTCCAACTTGGGGGCCAAGTCCAAGTTGTACGCGCACTATTCTTAGAACATATATGCCAGTTGCTCCTAGGTGTAGATTTTGTTCAAGTCCAAGGACATGTACCATGACAGTGCCGACCCTTAGAGGGATTTTTGGAACAGCCGAATGAGGATCTTATCCGGCAGCTATGTTGGCGTTGAAGCCCATGTTCGGTAGCTATCAGGTGGTGGGGTAAACCAGCCGGCCAACCACCGGCACGCTGGTAAAATACCCCAACGGCCGATCCCTAACTCTTTCACCAACATGCTGGTACACTCGTCAACACGCCCGCAAAGCTCAATCCGACTTCCCGGCAAGGTCGTTGGGTCCTCATTCGATGCACAATCCCGGCTATCCACCATGACCTATTCCCCTAAATCACCAGCTATGTCCCTAGCGCACACCGATCTCCATTACCCGGCAACCGAATGACTTACCACGGCTATCGGCCAAACACTTGGGCAAATAATTCAAATCTATTTGAAAGATATGGCAAGATTTAATTACTTAAATCTCGCAACCAATCAATCACGCGAATCATGGGATTGAACCAAGATGTACGTGGAGCTTCCATCCCAGGATCACCCAAAGAAGGAAGGTAATTCCCTATATAAAGGGAGCTTCCACTCCATTCAAAAGGACCACTTTATCGAGATTCCGAAGGAGGGAGCTTTTGGTCGACACGTGATTTCGGAGGAGAGCTACTCGAAGCCCTGACGCCCTCTCACCACACCGGAGCAAGGACTTCTGACCACTGTCGGTGACTCCCTGCAAGTAAGCTCCCTCTTTTCCTACCATCATGCCTATGATTTAGCTTCATTACTTCGAGCCCCGACCGTACTGAACATTCCCCATGCAAAGGGAAAGGTCGAAGGACATGCCTAGGTAGCATTCCTTCAAATACACTTCCGAAGGTACTGGCAGCCTCCCTCCCTACTGGGTGAATCCACCTGGTACAGTCGAGATCAGTTCGGTCGTGATCCCTTCATCAAGTCTTTTTACATGGGAACTCGCATTTTCTTACGTGTTTTACGAACGCATCATCGAGTTTTCCCCTGTCCCTTTTCTTCGAAACGCAAGGCCACCATCAGATGTGTCATCTCCACTTACAGACAATTGTCACCCCGAATGTGTCTGCCACTCCCGTTTATCAGGACTGGGTCTAGAAATCCCTGCACTCGAAAGTGGAGGCGGCACACTGGTTGAACATTCGGTCCCAAACTCGGATGTCCGATAGGCCGACGAGTAGACCCACCAAACCTCTAGCTTTTCAGCCAGAAGTCAGTCATGGTGGCTATGACGTCCATGGCCTTGTTTTACCTATTTCCCACTTATCTTACTGGGAGAAGCGAAGCTACTCTCCCGATGCCCTGGAAAAGATTTCGGGATGAGGCTGCAGGCATCCATCCTTGCCGACGTTGGCCATCTGGTTGTACGAGCATGTACACCCCAACAACTCCCCTTTTACTGGGAGGAGCAAAGCTGCCCTCCCGATGCCCCGGAAAGGCTTCTGGGATGAGGCCGCTGGCATGCATCCATGCCGACGCCGGCCGTCTAGGTGCATGAGCATGTACACCTTGACGGCTTCCCTTTTACCAGGAGGAGCAAAGCTGCCCTCTCGATGCCCTGGAAAGGCTTCCGAGATGAGGCCACCAGCATGCATCCTTGCCTATGCCAGTCGTCTAGGTGCACAAGCATGTACACCCTGACAGATTCCCTTTTACCGGGAGGAGCAAAGCTGCCCTCCCGATGCCCCGGAAAGGCTTCCGGGATGAGGCCACTAGCATGCATCCTTGCCAACGCTGGCTATCTGGGTGCACGAGCATGTACACTTCCCTTTTACTGGGAGGAGCAAAGCTACCCTCCCGATGCCCCAGAAAGGCTTCTGGGATGAGGCCGCCAGCATGCATCCTTGCCGACGCCGGCCATCTAGGTGCACGAGCATGTACACCTCGACGGTTCCCAATTACCGGGAGGAGCAAAGTTGCTATCCCGATCCCCTGGAGAGTCTTCCAGGATGAGGCCATGTTTGGCCAGGTTGATTGTCATGGTTTTTCGTTTTGGTGCCGGAGAGAGGCTAGGATTACTCGAGCTGTTTAGGGGTGCCTAACACCTTCCCCAACAGTACCATGAGTCCCGTAGCCAGTTCTATCATGTTTCGCATAGTGTTACACAGTTTTATATCATTTCTATGATTTTTATCATTTTGATGGTGGAAGGACACTTCCCCATCCGGTTTTCCTTATTTTCTACCCAAAAATAAGGTGGCAACTCCGTTCAAGGAGCCATCCGCCCCACGTGGTGGTGCACTCCTACAATCATTTTTCCACTCTCTGTACCTCGATCCATCCACCGGTAGAGTTGGCGGAACTCCATGGGTTTCCGGGTGATAGCCAGATGAAAGGGAGGGTACAGGGTGGAAGGTACAATGGAGTTTTGGTGGAGGAAAGGGCAGCCCGAAATGAGGTTGTAGCTTGGGGAAATGTCCACCACGTGTACTGAAACATCATAGGCTACTGGTCCGATGACAAGGGGAAGAACAATCTCACCTCTAGCTTCATGGAGAGTGCCATCAAATCCTCTCATTACTCATTCTATGGGAAGCAAGTCTTCTTCCTTGATCCCCAACTTGTGCAGGACATGTAGTGGGCACAAGTTTATCCCTAATCCACCGTCAATCATGACCATGGGGATGCACAGGTCCTTGTACTGTACCCAGATGTACAAGGATAGGTTGTGATCAATCCCAGCTGGTGAGAGGTCCAAGTTTGAGAAGTAGACGAAAAACAGGACTGTCACTATGGCCACCATCCCTTCTATGGCTCCGGGAGTGAGGCCTTGGTTCACTTTTGCCACCTGTAGTGCCCTAAGGAGGGTTTCCCGGTGCTCAGTGACCGGAGTAGATCCCATAGTGAGATATCTGCCTATATCCCTCGCAGCTAGATTCACAAGTCTATGGGTGGTAGTGAGTGGGCAGCCGGTGTTGGTGAGGTGGCCGCCGGTGAAGAAAGAGGATGGCTGCCGGTCGACGGTTGGCTTGGCACTCCCAGGATGGAGGTCCCCTCATGGCGTAGCTTCGGTCGATGTACTTGGCCGAACCTGGTTATAGCCGTGCAAGCGGACGGCTGTTGCTGGAATGGGGTGGGAGCTAGAGAGATGACTGCCTCCTTGCCCTTACGCTACTCAAAGGTGGATGTGGCTGGAGCAGACGATGCGATCAAGGGCATGAACTGTTGCCTTACCAGATGTGCTTGCAGTGGTGCTGGGGCTACTATTGTTAAAGCGAGAGGTCTGGCTGGAGCGTTGGCCAAGGGAGTGAGATTGGTCGTTGGGACCAAAGGGACTGAGGGTACCACAGGGATGGCTGCTCTGATCGGGGTGGCTGGTGAGTAGAGGATCACCTTAGGTCGGGCTGGGACGGCTATCCCTGTGCCCGACACCCCTGACGAGTTGACCACGGGCACCACCCGGACAAAGAGTTTTCTAGAAGATAGGGATGGTCCTTATTGTGGTGTAGGTCGTGAAGACCTCCTCCTCCTTCAGTGGTTGTGGAATGTGAGGACAGAGGACTGGAGTTGCAGGTAATACGGCCGGAGCTCCTCAAGCATCGGTGGGTTGTGGGCTGGACGGATGAGGTTGACCTGGTTCAGCTAGGAGGTTTCGGCTTCTAGTGGTCGTGTTGAAGGGAGGGATCACCTTGTCCCTTGCCCACGTCTAGTTGAATACGCGGACACCAGTTGCATATGTTGGAATCCTTCAAGCGGATGCCATCTCCTGTTACTGGAATCCGGGAGGATAGTGTTCACCCGAGAGTTCTCGACATGGTTCAGGAAAGTCTACTAGCTCAGCTTGGGCAATGCGGGAGGCTGTTGAAGCTTGATGGTTCCCGAGTTGATGAGACACTGGATGGCTTGTCTCAGCGTCCAGCAGTGGTCGGTCACATGGCCAGCAGATCAGTGATACTCGCAGTACTGTTGTGAGTTGTACCAGGGGGAAGAATAGCTAGGGTTGGTCTAACAGGAGGGAGCATGAGTAGCGTCTGCGCCCTACAAAACACCTGGCTCAGTGGTTCTGAGAGCAGCGTGTACTTCGTTACGCACGGCTACTACATCTATGTAGGCGGTTAGCGTGGTTGCCACAGCTGCTACTGGATGGGGCACTGTTGGTTAGCACCCATTTGGCCCCCATTTTGCCCCCAGTTCCTTCGATGGAAGGATCCTGGGGCTGCTGCCTACCATTGCCGGGACACTGACGGCTCTGGTGCGGCTGCTTGTGGTGGAGCCCTTGGCCTCCAAGGTTGCTGATTTCAGGCCACTCGGGCTGTGTAGACTGGTTGTTGAACTGGGGTGATGGTCGGTGGACAATACTCTTGGGCCGAAGCATACACCTATTGCGGCTGATATGGCAGGGGCACGGCTACCATGACTGTGACAGGAGACAGCAGCGCATTGTCATTCCTCTGGAAGTCGCGATTGTTGCCCCCGTTGTCGCCTGTTGCTTGTTGCCTGGGACGAATGTTTCCTCTAGTGTTGGGTCCAAATGGGAGCTCTGAGAATCTTCCTGACTTCAGAAACCCCTCCTGGCGGCTATCGGCCTTGATCAGCTGGGAGAATGTGGTGTACGACTGAATGCATAGGAGCACTGCCAGTGATGGCTAGGCACCTTATAGAATCATGTCCAGGGAATCTTCCTCAGCTGTCTTGTCCAAGATTTAGGATGCCAGGGCCCTCCATCTGCCAACGTAGCTACTGAACGGTTCATTTTCACATTGGCGGAGGCTGTAGAGGTCCTCCAACTTGGGTGCCAGGTCCAAGTTGTACGTGTACTATTCTTGGAACATGTACACTAGCTGCTCCCAGGTGTAGATTTTTGTCAAGTCCAAGGACATGTACCATGATAGTGCCATCCCTTGGAGGGATTTTTGGAACAGTCAGACGAGGAGCTTCTCCTCGTGCTGCAGCGTCGCCATGTCCCCACAGTAAGCCCGAAGGTGCGCACGGGTGTCGCCATGCCCATTGTATTTGACCAATTTGGGCATCTTGAAGTTTGGAGGGAGCATCACCTCTGGATAGAAACAGAGGTTTTGGAATGAGCAAGAGGGTTCCGATAGGACGGGCCTCATGTTCCAGAAGGATGTTTCCAGTTCGGCTATCCTTTAAAGTAGTTGCCCCTGCAGGTCCGGCATTGGGGCAACAGTAGTGGCAGCCACTAGCTGCAATGGCAGCTGAAAGAATTGACCTACCATAGGAGTGGTGATGACGTCATATTCTTCACAATGTAGCATCTCCGGGACGCGGATGGTTGGCCTCGGTGGGATTAGCAAACTAATCCCTTGCTATTTGTAGCACACCAACTGATGAGCCAGGAGGGTCTGCTCGAAGTGCCCTGGTCGAGGTGGCTGGTAGGTGCCGACCCCTTCAATGCCCTCCATGTTTGAGGCCGGCTGGTAAGATGGGCCGGTGTTCCTCATGGGGACCGGCCTGTCACCTTGAGCTCTAGCAGCTGGAGAGGTGGGCGGCACAGGATGCGGTGTGAGATTGTCCGACAGGGGACGAACTTTACCAAGCAGATCATTGGACCTACTGGAGCCGCTGATCTACCCCGGGCACCATACCAGCCTGCCGCTAAAATGCCAAACTGTCGGGTAAGGCTACCAGTTGCCGCATAATATTCCACCTCTTCTACTGGGGACAAGAGTTTATGTACCCAGTTTGGCCAGGGTTAGCAAGGACTCATGCCGACGGCCTCATCCTAGAAGCCATTTCGGGGCATCGGGAGGGCAGCTTTGCTCCACCTAGTAAAAAGGAATCGTCAGGGTGTACATGCTCATACACCTAGATGACCGGCGTCGGCAAGGATGCATGCCGACAGCCTCATCTTGGAAGCCTTTCTAGGGCATCGGGAGAGCAGCTTTGCTTCTCTCGGTAAAAAGGAACTGTCGGGGTGTACATACTCATACACTCGGATGACTGGCATCGACAAGGATGCATGCCGACGGCCTCATCCCGAAAGCCTTTCTAGGGCATCAAGAGGGCAGCTTTGCTCCTCCCGGTAAAGGGGAACCATTGGGGTGTACATACTCATACACCCGGACGGCCGACGTTGGCAAGGATGCATGCCGACGGCCTCATCCCGGAAGCCTTTCTGGGGCATCGGTAGAGCAGCTTCACTTCTCCCAATGAAAAGGAACCATCGGGGTGTACATAAGCATACACCCGGACAACTGGCATTGGCAAGTATGCATGCCGACAACCTCATCTTAGAAGCCTTTCTGGAGCATCGGGAGAGTAGCTTTGCTTCTCCCAGTAAGATAAGCGAGAAATAGGTATGGTGGGTCTACCTGTCTGAAAAGCCAGAGGTCTGGTTGGTCTACCTGTCTGCCTACCAGACATCCAGGTCTAGGACCGGATGTTCACTCGATATGCCGCCTCCACTTCCGGGTGCAGGGATTTCTGCACCCAGTCCAGAAAGATGGGAGAGGCAGACACCTTTGGGTAGATGGTCGTCTGTAAGCGGAGATGACACGTCTGACGGTAGCCAGGCATTTCAAAGAAAAGGGGCAAAGAAAACCCGACGATATGCTCGTAAAACACCTAAGAAAACATGGGTTTCCATAGGGAAAACCCGACGAAGGAATTGTGACTAAACTGATCTCGACCATCCCAGGTGGATTTACCTGGCAAGGAGGGAGGTTGCCAGTACCTTCAGAAGTGTATCTGAAGGACTGATACCCGAGCATTTCCTCCAACCTTTCCCTTTACGTGGGGAAGGTCCAGTATGGTCAAGGTTTGAAGAAAGGAGGCTCAATTTGAAGCATGACGGTAAGGGAGAGAGGGAGCTTACCTATAAGGAGATGCTGGGGATGGTCAGAAGTCCTTGCTTCAATGTGGCAAGAGAACGTCGATGCTCTGAGTAGCTCTCCTCTGAAATCACACCTTTAGAATGTCGGGAAAAGCTCCTCTTTCCAGAATGTTGGAAACCTTCCTTCAGAACGCCGGCCAAAAGGTCCCTTTTCATGGAATGGAGGGCCCTTTATATAGGGAATTACCTTCCATTTTGGGTGATCCCGAGATAGAAACCCCACGTACATTTTGGTTTCATCCCATGATTCGCGTGATTCATTGATTGTGCGATTTAAGTAATTAAATCTTGCCATATCTTTCCAATAGATTTGAATTATTACTCAGGCGTCTAGCCAGAAACCGTGACATGTGGGTCGGCCACCGGGTAAGGGAGATTGACATGCGTTATGAATTTAGCCAGGGGTTTGGGGGAATTAGGCCATGGTGGAGAGCCGGGATTGTGCACCGGTTCATAATCCGGAGGCCGTGTACTCTACCCCAGAAGTCAAATTGAGCTTTGCCTACGGCCATCATAACCTTACCGCACTTACCTTGCCTCCCTCCATCTGGACAATGGTACTTCTGCCTTTGCATGCCTTGTATTACTCGAAGTTCCGTATGGTCAGTCATTTTCTCCCCACTGACGTCTGCGGGCGTGTTGACGAGTGTTCCTGCAAGTTGGTGGATGAGTTTAGGATCGGTCGCTGGGGTATTTTACCGACGTGCCGGTTGGTTGCCGGTTGATCTACCTAGCTGCCCGATACCTTCTGAACACAGGCTTCAACCCTAGCGAAGTGGAACTTCGCCGGGGAGGAGTTTGGGGGAACCGGCTACCGATTTATTTACTCGGCGTGTCGGTGGGTGGTCGGTTGATTTACCTAGCCACCCAATAGATGTTAAGCATGGAGGTCAACAATCATGAAATAAATGCACAATATACGAGTATTAATATGATTAAAAATGACTACACAATAAAAATTCATGAAGATTCTATCTACTGTAGCTTACCCTCGGACAAAGTTCGAGGGTAATGGTGTTTACCCTCGGACTACCTCATAGGTAAACCCGAAAACTATTAATTAATTATGGATCTCTTCATCCAACTATCCGATTACTCAATTAATCTTATAAAAATCATTAATACCCTTTCGTGCATTAACTCTTTTTTCATGACCTACGTTCACAGTACTCTCCTCCTCCCATGATACACCATGGCTTCCACCTCCACTGCTCCTCCTTCTACTCTAGCATCAAGCTACAAATGGATAAAGATACTGAACTTCAAGAAGTTCAAGTTGAATGCTGAAATGTGGCATAACGACGGGAAAAGAAAGCTCAAAGCCACGATCAAGGAGCAAGAATTGAAAATTGTAAGGGAAGACACTGTCAAGTGTCTAAAACAAAGTAAGGAGGCTAGTATCATAGTGCCAGCCTTCCTCAAGGAGAAGATAGCCTCTCATATTGAGAGAGAAGTAGGGCAGGAGCAATTAGCTCACCCTAAAAATCGTTTAACACAAGAATTGATTAGGAGAAGATGCATTTTTTGGTTTCATAGAGAGGTATTCTGTTTAGCCGCTATAGGGTCTATAAAAATTAAAACAAAGACTTACTTTTGCAAGCCGTGGCAAACAATAACACCAACCAAGTCCATTTCAACTAAGGAGTGGATGAGATTACTTAGGTTTGAGCAATTTGAAATGACATCATCAAGGTTGCCTAAGGGCAGCCTCAAACTAGATAAAACCAAGGAAAAGATACTGAAAGATTTAAAGTATCAACTGCAATATTTCTGCACCAAGGTGGAAAGAGAATTTGTCACCCTCCCCACAATAGTTTCACAGACCAAAAGCAGTTATACTCAGCAAGCTTGGTAGGATGAATGTGCCATTAGGCCTAAGAAGGTTTTAGATCAACAGATTGTCTTGGTTAAAGCTAAATTATGGTTTATGAAGGCTATCCACTCCATCATCAAGGATTTAAATAGCACCTCAGTGGTTCGAGATGAAATTTTTTCTTGCTTCCCTGAAGACAGAGATGAGAGCGAGGTGTATGAGTTTTACATGCAAACATATCTCTCTCTAGGAGAGAGCTTTGAGGTGGCTAAAATTGCCTCACAGTGTGCCCTATATGAATGGAGAAAGCACACTGCAGAAAAGGCTACCCTAGCTACTGAAATGGCTGAGGTTGAAGCTCTACAGAAGGCAACAGATGTCAAAGTTAAAGAAGAGCCATGGGAGGCTGATTTTAGGCAATATAGTGAGATGATGGCAGGCCCTTCAGAACCACGTGGGGTTGAGAGAATAGTTGAGGAACCTCAACCTCACGAAGGCATTGAAGAAGAAGAGTGGACTGAAATAGACTCAGAGGAAGAAGAAGAAGAACAAGCACCACAACAACAACAACAGGGAGCACAACTACAACAACCACAAGAGAAGGAGCAAATTCCACTTGTTGGACAAGAGGAAGAACATTCAGGAAGTAGTGATGATGAACTCACCCTAGGTGAGTATATTCATCAACACAAAAGGACTAATCCTCCTCCCCAACAATCAACAGTCCTTAGGGAAGCTCCTTGGGGTGAAGAAATAGAGACTCAAGTGGAGATTCAGGTATAATTAGGGTTTTAGTTTGAACATTTTTTTTATTTTTATTTTTAATTTCCCCCTTTTAAGTGATTTAAAATATGCATGTCTCATTTATGTTGATTTGTTAATTTCAAGAGGAAGGACCTACTATTGGAGCAGTAGTTCCATTTTTGGAACCCCAAGACAGTGAAGGGGTAAATCAAACCATCCTTGAAGTAATTCAGTTTGCTTTAAAAGAGGGTCAGGTAATAATTAAAATTCATTCCCTTCAATTTTGTTTTTTTTTTTAGTGTATAAGTTTTTTTTTCTTTTTTTAATGTTTTTGAATATTGCAGCATGAAATAAATTCCTTAGAAGAAAAGGAAGAAGAACAAGAGGAGAGGATTATTATTAGTCCTCCAACCTCAAGTCCAATGCAGGCTGAATTTGGATTAGGGCAGATAGAGTTTTCTATCGAGCAATAAACAAAACAGGGTGGAGTGGAAAATAGAGCATTGGTGATTTATTCTCCACATGTAGAACCAAGTACAGCCACTAAAGAAGTATCAGCTCCATCCTCCCCACAACATGCAGAGCCAGCTCAGCACACAGGCACAAATTCAGTGATTTTCAAGGATGCTGAAGCTAGGGTTAAGTTTCAGAACATTAAGGATTATGACATTCTATTCAGCAGACCAGTAGATTTCGATTTCATGGATGAAATCAAGGACTTACTAGAATTCCATGGGCTACTAAAAATTATCCCATGGTCAGGTAATAATTTCAAGGCTAAGAATTTAGTACCTACCTTCTATTCTAACTTGCATGAAGAGGATGGAGTTTTTGTAACCAATGTAATAGATGCGAAATTATATTTGACACCTAAATTCATATATGAGAGTCGGGCTTTATCAAAGTTTACTATCTTAAGAATGGGTGAATCATTGAAGGAAAAAAGCACGCTTTGCGTGGGTGTATTTTCTCGAGTTGAGGGTGCTTGTTTAGGTTCCTACAATGGTGAAATGTAATATCCATGTTAGGATGAAGGGCATTTTAGGAAGTAATTGTGCTATGTAAGAGTACAAGTCTTGTTGTGTTTTGTGGTTAGGGCATCTTTTTGAAAGGTAAAGGTTAGGAGAACTTTGGAGAGCTGTCGCCTCTCAAATAGTAACTTTATCAATCTATCGTCATCTTCTTCTTCCTCATCGTTGCTTCATGTTCTTCTCATTGTTACTTCTTACGTTCCCGATTAGGTCGTAACAAATTGGTATTAGAGTTAGGCCATCCATCAACTGTTGGGGTCTAGTAGTCGCTCTTGTGGCGAAGGTGTAATGCCCACGAGATTGTCAAGTTATGCTCAAGACATATTAATGTTACTGATCATTTATAAGAAAGGCATGCATCCTCACTATCAACTTGAGTTTTTGGCGTAGTGATAACACCGATCTTATCAAGTGGTATCAGAGCTTGGTGGTCCAGATGTTAGGATTGGAAGTAAAGACAAAGGGTGTTTTTAGCTTGAGCAAGTTTTGAAGGGTGAAAATTGCAATGAAACATTAGATGTTCTTTTTTTTTCCCTTTTCCCTTTCCTTTTCCTTTTTATTCACTTTTACATTTACCTATCTTATCACATTTGTTTTAATATTGAGAGAATGATATTATGTTTGATGTAATGTTGAATGTTTTATTTCTACAAATTTTTTGTAATGTGTTTTATTTTATGTTATGTGTTGTTTGTTGTATTTTAAGATAAAAAGAATAAAAATATAAGCGAACAATTCTTAGAAGTTTCAGCAATTTTGAATCGTACTGTTTAACATTTAAAATTCACTGTTATTGCATTTACCACGAGATATCTTGCAGATAGAGACGTTTACTCAGGAGTCAGCTCATGGGTTTAGGCATTTTCAGTGTAATATACTTAAATGCATGTGAACTAAAATATAGAATGCTTAAGAATTAAGTATTTGAAAGTAAAACTCACGTGATAGGGTCTTTCAGTGTAAAATTTGAATCATGTATTAAAAGACTATCTTTTTAATCCAAATATTTTAAGTGAAGAAGAAATTAAAGTAAATGAGAATTTTCTGGAAATTACAACTATAAAAAGAGATTAAAGATTATCTTAGTGATTATTTAAAACAAAGTAACTGTGACATTGCTTAAAAAAAAATTTAATTATTTGTTCTATTAATTGAATATACCAATTTAACTAAACACCAATCAAAAAACTATTCCTATGAATAAATCTATATTTGTACATTAATTACATCTGAAGTTATGTACTTATGGTAAAATTAAAATATTTTAAATATATATTATTAAAAATTAATTTCAAATAGTGTTTGGAATAGTAATCACCTGAAAAACTTTAAGGTAGATTTACCTCTGTTTGATGAAATTGAGGACCCAAAGTATTGGTGTCATTCGGTGGAACGTGTTTTCACTTACTATAAGTACTGACGGAAGAATGGGTCACGATTTCCACCTTCAGTTTGAGAGGAGTGCGAATTAGTGGTTTCAGTTGGTAGGAAATCAACCAGGTAACGATTGTCGGGAGTTCGCCGTGTTGCTCATAGCACAGTTTGCGGAAAATCACCTGAAAAAATTCAAGTAGTTTCGAATGGTAATCACTTGAAAAACTTCAAGGTAGATTTACCTCTGTTTGACGAAATCAAGGACCCAGAGGATTGGTGTCATCCGGTAGAACGTGTTTTCACTTACTATCAAATACTGACGGAAGAATGGGTCACGATTTCCACCTTCAGTTTGAGAGGAGTGCGAATCAGTGGTTTCGGTTGGTAGGAAATCAACCAGGTAACGATTGGGAGGAGTTCGCCGTGTTGCTCATAGCACGGTTTGCGGAAAATCTCCTTAGGGATTTCAAGGAGGAACTCTTCAAGCTAAAGCAAGTGGGAACGGTGAAGGAGTATTTGCTAGAGTTTGACAGTCTATCAACTCGAGTAAGAGGCTTATCCAAAGAAAGTTTGCTCTCTTGCTTCGTCGACGGCTTAGCACAAGAAGTCAGGATTGAGGTGAAATGTCTCTGTCCTTCAAGTTTGGCTTGGGCAATCTCGCTCACAATACTACAAGAATCAAAAATTGGCTTACGACAAAAACTACTACAAGGGTCGTCGATAGCAGGGCTAGTCAACTGAACAGCGGCGTTTGCTTCACCGTGGGCTCGCACAATCGTGGGGGTGACCACAGGACCAAAACAGCAAAGTTTTGGGGAGGAAGGGGGCAACTCCAAGGGATGACAGTTCGTCAAAGTTTCACCGAAAGAAGAAAAGAGGGAACGCGAACTGGAATTGCGTTTTCGATGTGACGAAAAATACCACAAGGGACACACTTGCAAGGTGAAAAAAAATTTACTGGCTACGGACTGTGGAGGAGGATGCGGAGGACGACGACCCCGAATTGTCGAAATTAGCACTCATGGCCGAGACTAAGGCTGAGCTCCAAGCATTGACAGTTCATCCACAAATTACTATCCACGCCTTATGGGGAGATGAGCATCCAGAGACTATACAACTGCAGGGCGTCTGTGCAGGGAGGGATGTGGCTGTTTTATTAGATCCGAGGTGTACACATAATTTTATTAGTGAAAGATTTGCAAAGGGGATTAAACTACCGATTCTGGAACAAAAAGGATTGAAGGTAATGTTAGCCATCGGCGAGTTTGTGAAATGCTCAGGATTTTGTGCAAACTTGGATGTGGAAGTGGAAGACACAAAGATTCAGCTAGATGTTTTTGTGGTGCCTTTAGGCGGCAATGATATAATTATTAGGGTCCAGTGGCTAAAACCGAGAGGAAATTTGTTACTGAACTATGAACATAAAATGTGCAAGTTTAGACATAATGTAGTGGTGCGTTGGCAAGGCAGACCAGTGGAAGAATTAAAAGTAGCTACAGCTTCAAAATTGCAGAAGGCAGTCAAACAAATTTCCTACATGGTCCTTGTATAGGAAGACTCTTCGGGCATAGATCCCAATGCCATTTCCCCTATTCAGCATCCACTAGTGCAACAATTAATTGATTAGTTCCATGTCGTTTTCAAGCAGCCCACAGAGCCCCCTATGGAACGTCCAGTGGAGCATACCATTAATCTCAAGGATGACAAGGTTGTGGCAATTAAACCGTACCGGTATGCTCACTTCCAAAAAGAGGAGATTGAAAAGCAAATCAAAAAGTATTTGAGCAAAGAATTTATAAGGCCCAGTATTAATGAATTTTCCTCTCCAACCCTACTAGTTAAAAAAAAAAGATGGGGTTGACGCATGTGTGTCGATTATCACGAATTAAACTGCTTGACAATAAAGAATAAATACCCCATGCCAATTATCGATGAGTTGCTGGACGAATTGGGGCTAGCTAAGTGGTTTTCCAAAATCGACCTTCAGTCTGGATACCACCAAATTAGAATGGTAGATTTAGATATTTACAAGATAGCTTTTCGTACTCACAATGGACAATACGAATTTAATGTGATGCCCTTTGGCCT
>JAMKPZ010000372.1:0-97095 GCA_024699675.1 Amphibolis antarctica | reverse complement strand
TCGACGACGACGGCGACGACGACGACGACGCTCGGTGTTTGGTGGAAAGCAGGGAGCACAACCGTAACCGGAGCCCAAGCGAGAAGGCGAGAGGGAAGGACGGTCGATCCATGGACGCCGCAACTGTGTCTGCCCCGTGCTGCAGGATCTTCGCAACGCCTTCCCCCTCCCGCACCTCCTCCGCCGCCTTCCCTATCTCCCGAAGCCTTGGTCTCAGCGGCGGAGGTAGGAGAAGGGCACCGTTTTTGAGAAGTGGGACGAGTAGGATGAGGGTTTCGGCGAGCTCGGCTCCGGTCGTGGAGCCGCCAACTGGGGAGGTCGGGTCGTCTCGTGTTTCGACCGTGGTGGACGTGGATCTCGGTGATCGGAGCTACCCTATTTACATCGGATCGGGGCTCCTCGATGAGCCCGATCTGCTTCAGAGGTATCAATAATCGTTTCCTTTTCGATGGTTGATTGCGAAAGTTATCGACTCTGTTGATGTCGTCATCGTCTCGAGCTCGGGAGTTTTCTTTTGTTTGATTCTAATGTTTGATTTTTTGACGAGCAGGCACGTGGATGGGAAGCAAGTTCTTGTGGTGACCAATACAACCGTCGCTCCGTTGTACCTTGCGAAGGTTACAAGAGCTCTGACTTGGGGGAACTCGAATGTTTCGGTTCAAAGTGTTATCTTGCCAGATGGTGAGATGTACAAGGACATGGTGAGCTTGTTGTTGGTTGCACTTTGATAATTTGCTTGCCGATACGCTCGTTTTCTTGTGTATTTTATCTAGTGCTCGATTATCTGTTCTTTGCAGGATACACTGATGAAAGTTTTTGACAAGGCTATAGAGAGTCGTTTGGACAGGCGGAGCACCTTTGTGGCGCTTGGAGGTGGAGTCATTGGAGATATGTGTGGGTTTGCAGCAGCAGCGTTCCTTCGAGGAGTTAACTTCATTCAGATTCCAACAACTCTCATGGCTCAGGTTAGTGGCATTGTTACTTGGTAATTATGTTCTGCTTCAATGAAATATGTTTTGAACCATTTGTTTCTAAAACATTCTGTTTGGTGTTATTCATCCAGGTGGATTCTTCAGTTGGGGGCAAAACAGGAATAAACCATGCTCTTGGAAAAAATCTGATTGGTGCCTTTTACCAACCACAATGTGTGCTTGTAGACACGGATACTTTGAACACATTGCCCAATAGAGAACTAGCTTCAGGTATTGCTGAAGTAGTGAAGTATGGGCTTATTAGGGATGCTGAATTCTTTGAATGGCAGGAGAGGAACATGGATGCATTGCTGTCTAGGTAACTAGATCAATAAACATCTTCATTTGTGAGTTATTTTCTTGAGAGTTTTCATATCTTCATGTTGCATGGTAGATATCAATGAATTTGTTGTATAGCACAGAGAATTGGCGGCAAAAGAAGCATTTGTCTTTGACAAGAATGGCTACAATTGTTAGGCAGGAAGTTAGACATAATGTTTACAATATATCATATGTTTGAGCAAGGGGTACATTCAATTGAAATTTTCTTTCTATGTGGTTCTTTGAAAATCACCTCCGTTAGTTTCTTGGACAAATATCACATCTTTCCAAGTAAATTAAAAATGATGCTTTGCAAATTATAATTATTCATTGAGGAACACCTTGTATTTGTTGCAGGGACTCCAGTGCTCTTGCTTATGCTATCAAACGGTCATGTGAAAACAAGGCTGAGGTAGTCTCTTTGGATGAGAAAGAAAGTGGACTGAGGGCTACATTGAACTTAGGCCACACATTCGGCCATGTAAGTAAGTTTCATTGATTTTATGCTTTAGTTGTTTGTATTGTTTGATTCGGTGGTATCTGGTTTTGTATGCCTTTTCGCAAAAAAAGTAGGCTGATCTAATTTTGTATGCTGACTCACATAATTATATTTTGCATCTGCCCATCTGTTGTTTTGCTACTACTTTTCTGCATGTCTTCCCTGCAATTATTAGGGTAAAAAGAAAATTAGTTGATCATTAAAATAATCTCACATACATCCACTTCAGAAATGGTTTGGAAGAGATTCCAACTTTCACTTTTGTTTATGCTATGCATAATGTTTGTGATTTCTTACTTCATCTTGTCAAAGCTTGACTATTGCATTATATCATCAATTATGTATTTTTTCTTCGTTTCTTTTACCAGATAATAATAATTTCGTATTTCCGTAAAGAAGGTTTTCTAGATATCTCAATAAGGATATTTATTTACATGGCAAATGCATATGATTATGTATTTAGAGCAGAGCAGACCTTTATATTTTGTTAAATTTATTTCAAAATTTCCAATTCTCTTGGCATGAGCCTGCATGCTGTCAACTAGCTATTTTGTAATCCTAGAGCTATTGATGAAACCATTTTGCATTTTATTCCATCAAATATGATGTTGAGATTTCATTTTTATGAGACATTCACATTACCAAATACATCTATTTTCTGGAAGATATTTTTATCTGCAAATATTATTGATGATTAATCACTATAGTACATAATATCAGTCGTTGCACTTGGCTGCTTATTATAAACATTTAGGCTTTTTCAGTTGTCAGTACTATGTTTGCTTTCAATATATTATTGATTTCAAGCATGCAGAATTAGCAAGATCTAAGGTTTAGAATGAGTGGTTCTTGTTCATACCCTAACTTTTCCGAGAATATCCAATATTTTGCTTATTTTGTTAAAGATTGACTCAAGTACAGTATGTTTGAAAATGTACCAACTACTGAGAAGTTTCCCACGGGAGGTGACTTTTTGAGTTGTTTTTTATGTTGGCCTAAAGTCAATATTGAGAAAAACAAAGGAGTCAAGCTAAAAAAGCAGGAACAACTATTGTTTACCATAAAGCAGCTCATCAATTTGAATCTAAATTAATTTTTTTGTGAAAACCAGCAAACTACATCTTTACTATTGAAACATAGTTATCTGAATTGGTCTTATTTACCACAATGGTTGGCCATAGCTTTTTAGTCTTAAATTTGTTTCTACGTGCATTTTATTTCATGCCCATGAAGTTGACCCAATCAGATGTATAGACGGGAGGTTTTCTGGTTATGTGCTTTACTCCTTGAGAAGATCCAAAATTGTGCATATTCGATTCGTGATCAACTCAAGTGCAATAAATGGGAGAATGTACTGAAAAGGCTTTCTGAAATAGCTGAACTTTTTTGTTTTACCTATGAGCTGCCTTATTGAGTTAACTTTTTTGTGTGTAGGTGTTATCTATTACATATTGATCCAATTTTTCGATTTGTAAATTCCTTAAACTCGTTTTTCATTCCTGGAGACTCAAAATGTCAATGTGCTCAGATATTGACTTTCTAGGAGAATGGATAACTGCATGTGGTTAATCATGTCAGGCAGTATTAGAGAAGCAAGACTCAATCTAACAACCAGAACAAACTATTATGTACTATTTATTTATCAGCTCATTCAAATCTAAATTAAGATCTTCCATGAAAACCCCAAGTTACATTTCATAGTTGTCCTGCCACATAATTGTAGATAAGCTTCCCGTTTGGTGAATTGCATGTAGAGCATTTTGCACCTAGGTCTATATGCAACTCCCTATGTTCATTTGCAAGGCTTCTCATTGATTGGACTACATTGTGATTTGTGACTAAAGTTTATAGGAATTTAACATGCTAGAATGTTCTTTTTGTTTCTTTTTTAGCTTTTACAATTTTGCTTCCAAAATCATTTATATCCATTGGATTATTATTTTCTTCAGTTCTCTTGTTAAATTGGTACTTCACCAATTCTCTCCTCCATTCCAGGCTTTAGAAACGGGCGTTGGATATGGACAGTGGCTACATGGTGAAGCTGTTGCTGCTGGCATGGTCATACATCTGTTTGGCTCTATCCCATCATGCATCTCCAATTTTATCAGCTTTCATGGAAACATGTATCTTTTGTAGGTGATGGCCGTTGATATGTCATACCGGCATGGATGGATCGATGAGGCAATCATCAATCGCACCATTAACATTCTGAAAGCTGCCAATCTTCCAACTGAACCTCCAGATGCAATGACCGTGGAAAAGTTCAAGGCTTCAATGGCGGTAAGTCATTGAAAAACACAAAAATCATCGCCAGCAACGCTGAAACCAGTTTTCATGATTTTTGTTGTGAATCTGGAACTGTAGGTCGACAAAAAGGTCGCAGATGGCTTGCTAAGGCTCATCCTTCTTAAAGGTCCTCTGGGCAGCTGTGTCTTCACCGGAGATTATGACAGAAAGATCCTGGACGAAACCCTCCATGCCTTCTGTAAGAACTGACCATTATAACTGGGAATTTGGGATGCATTCTGCACTCCTGTGCAGGTCGGTGTTTTGCCTTTTTTTTTTAGTAGAGTGCTGCTTCTGGTAGAGCCAATCTATATATTCTATTGGCCATTATTGTTACTCTGTTTCTGTGATTTGTTTACCATCACCACTAAATCATAATGCTACAAATTTATCATTAGAATCCTTGTTATCTACTTTTAAAAGGGGTGGTGTTATAAACAATGGTTGAAATTGATGACAACATTAGAAAATAAAATAGTTAGCTTATATTTGAAGCCTTCAACAAATGACTGTTATATATCTTGTGAACTTGATGGTTGTTTGTAGTTCGAAAACAAGCCTTATTTTTGAACGAACTGCAACAAGTTCCTTATGTTTTTTGTTTTAAGGTACATATATGTCAAGTAAAATGACTAGACCATCCTTTATGAAAGTTTGTCTCCCCTGCACTTTGTGAAGTGATAGAAGGCAATTTGGGAAGTTTAATAGAGAAAATTTGAGTTAAGAATTTAAGATTAAAACATCAGCCTAGTTGTGCCACTTTCGGTGCTCCTATTTTGATAGTTCGATGAATGATTTCATATTCAATCAGTACATATTACTTTAAAAATATTGAAAATAAAATCAAAAGTTTTTCATTATCTACGTTGAAAGTATCATCTGAAAATTCAGAGATTGATACACTATTGTTACTAACAAGTTTTACAATTGTTACCTGATCGTCTCAACGAAACTCTCGTTGGAGGATCATCCAAGCTTCCTTTGCTTTTATGGCATTGCCATTCGTGGAAAGATATAACCTTAGTTGTTAGCTACTTGTTGAATCACTAACAAGGCCTTCTTAGTTGTTAACCACGGACCCGGCGGCCTTTACACTAGTACTGAGCTAGATCCATTCCACACACTTGATCTATCTATTCAGTCCACTATTCATCGCTGCACAGAAGCTCAAGAAGTTTGACAACAACCGACATAGCCTTCACTTCTCTTGATGTTTGCAAGAAGGTTGAATTGGTTGTTTGTTGCCCCCGCCCTCGATCTGGAATTAGTGGTGGCGCTGAATTGTACGTACCAACCGCGTAGATGGAGATGAGGAAGATCAGCTTCACACATTAATAAGTGTGGGTGCATGATGTGGTGAAGCATGCCATATATCATGATCGAGCTCAGCTACCTTCCTTTCAATTGTTCGATATATGGTCAACACCTGATAGCGACCTTCTCTTTCTGGCCTCATCCAACTCGTGCTTGACCATTCCATTATTGCTGGGGAAGGTTTGAGATGACTCTTAGGATATCCGCTTTTAACTTTTCAAATAGATTGAAGCAATTTTTAAAATGGTATAAATAAAAATATTTGCTCGTATTATTGTAGTTCTTCCTAAAAGTTAATATGGTAGTTTCTACACGGTTTATTTTTCAAAGGCATGAGGAATGGTTTTTGCATTGCTTGTATATCTTCTTTTTAAAAAAAGACAACTTTACTCTGTCATCTCTTCTTTTGCATGTAAGAAAAATAATAAATATGCGTTGAAAGAGAAGGAGGAAGGAATGTCTCAAACATGTGAACAAAAGAGGAGGAAAAAAAAAAAAAAGGAAAAGTGAAAAAAGAGGAAACAATTGAAAAAATATTACATAAAAATCATATTTAAAAGATAGAAATATTACAAAATTATAAAAAAAATTATATTTACTTATAAATAACATTCTTCTTTTATATATTTATTATATTCATACAAACGTTAATTACATCACATTTAAAAAGAACTAAATCATTAAAGTGTAAAATTGGAACTTTATAAAAAGTACTCAAACAAACGTAACTCTAAACTACGACTCTTTCTTTCAAGTGTTCTCTTTTATGACGTAGTTAATAGTTGTACTCTAGAGTTAAAACAAACACATCCTTATATATAGACTTTGTTTAGGAAGAGTTCCAACCAACTTCAAAAGTTGATAGAGTTGAAGGTGAGCTTATTAGTTTCACAAGTAGTTTTGGTGCTACATGGTAATTAATGTGGTAAAAATTTATACGTTAAAGTATGTGTAGTAATAATAATATTAAAAATGTTTATACGGAACTAAAACTGAAGCTGAACCAAATAATGAAGTCTTAGAAATGTTTTACGTATCCTGATTTCAACTCAAGGTCAATCTTTTGTTTGACGCAAAAATTACTAAAATCTTAAATTACAAATTTACCTTCTTCTCGTTTTCTAAAAGACAAGAGGTGACTTATATGTTTTGGATCCAAAACATTTTGTCGATATCTCGTCACAAGTTTGCAATACCAATATGAATAGTTTATAACTATATACGGCACAAAAGACCCTCTCGTTTTCTCAAGTCGATGTGGAAGTGGTTTTTATGACCCCTTTCCACTACATCTTCCACTTTGGTTGCAAAGATTATGCATGCAATTTCCACCATGTAAGAGATTTATTCCACTTCTGCTCCCTATCCGTGAAGTATTTAATTATTTTTATTATCCATAAAAATATTCCTTAATCCTATTAAGCTTACAAACTTGATGAATATTTCTGTTGGTATCCTTTTACTCAAAGGATCAACGAACATATCTTCTGTGGAGATATAAGTGATTTTCATTTCTCCTCTCTCCTCAATATCACGTATATAGTGATAATGTACATCAATATGTATTCCTCTTAAACTATTTGCACCAATATTAATCAAATTAATTGCTACTTGGTTATCACAATATGTATCTATTGGATCACTTATCAAATTAAGGTTTAAATCATTCAAAAACCTTTTGATCTATACGACGTGTGTGGTTGCTGTACTACAGGCAATATGTTTGACTTCCTGTGTGTATTTCGCTACACAACTTTACTTTTTACTTTCCCAATATACAACACCACATCCAAAGATGAGCAAATGTCTCGATGCAAACTTTCCATCATTTTTGTCACCTTCATCATCTTGGGCATGAGGTATTTTCAAATGTTGTTTTCCTTTTCCAGGACACTAGTTCTTAATTTTGATCCCTCTAGATCTATATTCCAAGAACATAAGATGCTTCCTCCATGCCATTCATTTCAAATTTTAAGTGAAGTTCTTCCTTTATTCCTTTTATCATATCTATGTCATTTCCTGTGAGTAAGATATCATCCACATATAATGATGATATCCCAAACTTAGTCTCACTTTTTCTGATATATACTCAATTTTCTAATCTATTTGAAAGAAAATTCATCTTAACAATCTCATTATGAAATTTCAAATACTATTATCTAAATGCTTGTTAAAGTCACGATGAAGGTTGCTTTGAAGCGGCAAGTAATATTGTTTCGCTTATATGGACGAGCCAAGATAATTGAAGATGTACAAAGATGTAGCATAATTTGACATTGTCATTTAGTCGATGTAAAATAATTAAAATTTGACAATATTGTTTAACAGTTTCTTGTAAATAAGTAATTATGCAATTTATATTATTAATTATGAATGACTTTTGATACATTATATTTGAATGTATGTATTATTTGTATGAAAATTTGAAACAAATGAATGATTTTTGAAATAGTTGAATTAAATATAGGTACGTAATTTGTATGAACACTTTTTTTTTTTTTTTTGAGAAAAGGTGATGGACTTTTTATCTCATCTTTTCCCTTTTTTCACCCTTTGTAGGGTAAAAGGTGACGGATGTATGAGAAAAAGGTGATGATCATCACCTTTTAGTGGTAATAGGTGACAGATGTTAATAAATCTATTACTTTTTTTCTAATTTTCTACTTTTTTCAGATTAACAGGTAACAGATGTATCATACAAAAGGTGACGAATGTTAAGAATCTGTCACCTTTTGTAAAAGGTGATGGTAATATAGGTAACAAACTTTTAAAAATAAAATGTGATAAATTAGGTTTGCCATCTTTTCCATATTTTCTTGTAATGTTGTTCTTTCAATTTATTTCTTCAATGAGATGCAATAAATTTAATATTCCCCTAAAGAGGACCTTTTTATCTACTCTTTTGGTTTAGGTGATGTCCTTTAAATTCCATATATATGCTGGTGTGGATTTTAAGATCAAGCATTTTACCGTTGGTGATGGAAAGAGGGAAGAAATTGAAATTAACCATTTGGGATATATACAGGTAATTCATTGCAAATATTTATTCTGAATTGAAAAATTATTTTATTTTTTTAAAAATGTATTGAAAAAAATTCCTAACGCATACAGGTAATTCATTGCAATTATTTATTCTGAATTGAAAAAATTTAAATATGTACATAATTCAAGAAAAAGGAACACATTATTTTTGTGGCTATATGCAAGGAGCAAGCCTCCTCAATCTAAATGAAGTAAAAACAAAACCAAAATGTGGTTTATACCATGTGTAACTAACTCACTAGAATTTTTACCATGAATTATGAATTAATGACGTAAGTATTATTACCGAGTATGATTGTAATTATGAATTAATTGTAACTCATTAGAATTTTTACCAAGTATTATTTTTCACTGCTCAATCTACGTGAATAATGAATTAATGATGCACAACAGTAAAACAGTTCGGCATAATTGTAATTAATTTGTAATTTCTAATGTTGAAATTAAAAACTTGCGCCATCCAGGAATTTTTTGCAGTAAAAAATATATGTTTTTGTGAGTGAAAAACTGTATAACAGATGCTTTGTAGATATTCAATATAAAGGTACCTTGAATATCATAAAAAATGACATGCTTTAATGCCAAAACCTGAAAGCCAATTTAAAAGCTCTCTAATTTTCATAACATAGTTTTCTTCTTCGTTGCCAACCACCATGGCTAGGCACCTATATAAGCTTGTCCAACTGCAGAACCTGCTGGTATCTTTTCAGTAATCCAATTGAGATGAGATAGCAGGTTAGAACTTGAGTCAGTTAAGATCTTTGGGATTATTTTTGTAGCTATCTCTGTGTTGGTTCTATGGTAAAGTCAGCTTGGATGGACATTCAAGCTGATGACATGAACAATATCATATGTGCATCTGAATTAGGCCATATTAGGTTAATTGGTATGGACTATTGACATCTTTACTTATTGGGAGAGAATTGTTGTATTTTTTCTTAAAAGTTTTTTTAAATAATTATTACTTTGAGATAATTTTATTATATTAATAAAATTTTAAATATAAGATCATAAATTTAAACGAGAGATAAATTTTTTCCTAAAAGTTAAATAAATTTTTCGTGCTAATGTGTTTACAGCGTCATATAAAAAACAAACTTTTTGTTTGCTGCCTTTTTTTTTTCCTTTTTATATCGACCTTGCATTTCTTCGAAAAACCGTACGCGTCCGCCCCTTCCCTCCTCTTTCTCCGCCCGCCCTTGACCGCAGGTCTTCCTCCTCTGCTCGCACTCGTCCTTCGCCTCCGCGCCGCGTGAAGTCGTCCTTCCGCAGTTAACGTCAGGGCGATCCTCGGTGCGAAGGATCAAGGGTGCCGCTCTCCCTCTCTCGCACTAGTCTCCCTTCTCCTTCCGTCGTCTTCCACCTCCACCGCAGGTACACCCTAAAATGTGATTTAGGGCTGGTTCACATGTGATTTAGTTGTGTATCGAGCAACTCGGTTCTGACATTGTCCTGATAGGTATTGACAAGATGGTTCCTGTAAAGGTTTATGTCGTTGATTAGGAGATTTCGTGTTGCGATTGGAAGGGATCGGGGAATTTGCGAAAGAAAATTAGGGGATTGGAGGGCGTCGTCGAATAACGGGATTTTTTTAAAAAAAATCTATTTTCCCTTTCTGGTTGAGAGCAGTTTTTCGTTTTTTGTCTTTTTTAAAAAATTTCACTGCACTGTCAAGAGAGCTTCGTTTGATGTATATAGCTGTCGAGCAAGATTATCTTTTTATTGGTGTCGTTTCGTGTCATTTACATGTTGCTTATTGGTTGGATTCGATGTAGGAATTCTTCAGGGGCATGAGTGCTAGCGTTCAGTCGCAACGACCTATCAAGACGCGAGCGGTTGAAGGGGCTTTCGGCCGAGGTAAGATGGTTCAAGACGGGAACCTGAATGATGGCCCGGATGTTATTATCCCCACATCAAGGTTCCCTCTTGAAACATCTGATACGGCTGTTTCTCTAGCTTCTCATGCTGTTTCAACACGAAGAGATGCCAATGGACAGGATACCACACCAATTGATGTTGATGCAATTGATGATGATGTTGTGTTTGTGTCAGCCTCCACTAGGATTAATGAGGTACATATGAAACCATCTGTATTAATTAGAGTTTTCCTTTTTTTTGATGGATGTAAGAGTTGATAATCAAATGCAAATTATCATGTTGGAGCTTGGAAGCTGATGTTTGGTGGTATTTTGGCTTTAACAATTGAAAGGCTATCTTTCTGTTTGAGCTTAAGCATTTGACAAAAGCTTTGCACACGCATTGTGTGAAATGGACCTATAACACTTTCCTTTAGGCTGTGTTTCATTGAAATGTTGGGTATTCTTGATTATGCATAATCAATATTATGCACATTGTATCAGGTGATAGAGATCATTTGGATTTTGAATTCATTTTACAAAAATGCCCATTACTTTTTCTCCTTCCACAAAGGATGCCCCCTCTAATCTGTAAACCCCAATTCCTTCTTCCAATGAGTGCTGTTAACTCCGGAGGATGTACGTTGGCTGCCCCAAACACCAACATCAAGCTTGGTTGCACTGCTAGACTTTTGCAACAATGGAGGTCAGTGGAGTGGTTGCCAAGGGAGTGGAGAGCATTGATCAGAATGTTAGAAGGAGGTGGTTATGTTTTTCAGAGATGCAAAGGGCAATGATCTTGAGGGGAGAGGAGGTTATCATTTAAGATGGAATTTTCTGTGAAGAAGTGTTATATCAAAAAAATTATGTCACAACCCAAGACAAATTTGGATATAAAATTCGTAATCAAAGGTATAATTTCCATCTAAAAAGTAATCAAAGTTTGATTTTCGGGATATGGGATTTCACTCTCAAAGATACTGTATATGATTAGCTTGATTATGCTCATAATCTATTGTGTTAAAAGTGTTTGATTCAGATTATAGCTATGATTGCACAATCTCCTCCTTGGTCATCCTTTAGTCTAAGCCAAATGACACCTTAGTTTTAGTTTTTTCTCGATGAACTCAAAGGGAAAAAATGTAAAACAACATATGTGTGATCATGCTTTGAAGAAAATGGAATTTCACCCCAGCAATGATTTTTTGTTCACGGGGATTTGGGTAATGCATCTTCAAGTAATTTTTTATTGGAAAAATTGTCAGTTGCAGAGAATGAAAAAGAATATTTAGCACTTTAGTTTTAGTTTCTTTTCAAAAAAACTTAATGCATAAAGTCTAAATCTATTTATTTGAGATCAAGATTTGCAAAAAAGTGAACCACTAATTTTTACCAGAGCATGGGATTTATATTCCCTGGATATGGGATCTTCAAGAGATCTTCTATTGGACTTGTTGAACGTTTCTTGAAAATTTTGAACTTAATTTATTGATTCTCTTTTAAATTTTTTCTAACACCTTATTTTTCCCTGCCACAGTCATCAAACCAATGTGAAGGGACCACCACTCCCACAATGGTTGTCCTTGATGAAGATTCAGATGCTCATCAAGTTTCTTCAGGTTTTTTTTTTTTTAATCTTACAATTTGTTGCTTGATTCCAGTGTTTCTTTTCTTAATGCGCTGCTAAAAATCATAAGATGCTTCCTGGCTGATATTGTCACGTTCATATAACCCATCTCCAGAGGCCTGATGTTGATGACTTAGATTTTTGCAATAGGCCACATGGACCACCATTTTTATAACTCTTTTCATTGTCACATTCCTAATCTTAATAGTATCTCAGAATACTGAACAGTCATTTTCCTTGTAGTTTTTTTTATAACAGTTGATGTTGCTGGGTTATGAAGCTAGTTTTTTTTTTATGAAGCTAGGTTGGTTGCTTCATTGTGGAATGAAGAAACACCAACTATGCAAACCACTGTTGGTATTTTTCTTTTAGTTTGTCATAACATGATTTTCCAATACTTCATCAAGTTCCTCTATAATGTTGCCTTTTATGCTTTGAGATTAGACACGTCTTTTAGATTCAGAGATCTACATTCATGAAGATATAATTTTCAAGAAAACAGAATCTTACCAAATGTATACTGTTAAAATGCTAAAGATAGGCATTACAGTTCCTTCTCTACTTGAATCATTTCTGTTTCAAAGTTGTCACAAAGTCATCTTTTAAATAATTTCAAATAAGCAATCTTTTTTAGGGGAATTTAATATAATACCATACTCAATTGATTTTTGTTAGTGTTTGTAATCAGAAAGTCACAATGCTAAAATTCATTGTTGTCATTAAGAAATTGAAATTCCACAAGGCACTTATTGTTGACACTTAGCAGGTTTCTTTTTGGCTTTACATGTTTACTGATATTTCCCTCGTTTGTTGAAGGAGCTGCTACAGATCCAGTAAACATTTTGAGCAAGAAATTTAAACGACATAAAAGAAATCTACCTGGCAGGGATATCATCAATTGTGATACTTATGAGAATTTGGACGGTAACAGTGAGGTATTATTATTTATGAATTTTAATGTTTTCTGTATTGATATTCTGGCTTACCAGTGAATTAGATAATTAGTGAAGCATTGTTAAGACAACTAGCCTAGGTAGCCTAAGATACCCAAGTGCATGGGTGCCTGCCCAGGCTTCCCTTATTTTTTACAATTTTTCTGGATTGTTTATATATGTATATTATATTACATTATTATTCTATATTTATATTATATTTTTTAATTTTTTGTTCAAAATATGTCAGTATATGTACAGAATATATTTTCAAAATATATTCATAATGACATTTTATATGTCGATATATATACACACATCCAAAAATATCATGTTCTTATTGGAGAGGTCACCAAAACATCCAAATGGGTTGTCAAACAGGAGTAAGGAGGGGTTAGAGAAGAATCTCCTAGGTTTTTTATTGTTTTAGATTTAAAAACCTTGACTACTCTCTATATGTTAAGATGTCCCACAGATGGATCTTTATTGGATCCTTAACCAGATTCATTCAGATCTGTCTAACGTAGGCTTATTGCTACCTCTAAGGCCTAGGCAATCTTGAAAAACTACCTTGACACCACCTCAACAAGCTTGTTTGTTTCCAATATTATATAGCTACCACTTTTCTTTCCAATACCCACCACAATCAGTTTGTAGGTATTCTATCATAAGCTATGTCTAAATTAGTAAAAACCATGTGAAGGTCATTTTTCTTAATTCTAACATTTTCTATTAGTTGCCTAAATAAATGAATATCTTCCATTGCTTACTTACCTAACATGAACTCAAATTGATCTTTTGTGATTTTAGTTATATGCTTTAATATTTACTCACTTTATCCTTTTACATAGTTTCATAGTATAACTCATTAACTTAATACCTGATAATTATTACAATTTTGTATGTCCCCTTTATGCTTAAATATAGGCATTAAAGAACTCTTTTTCCATTCATTCGGCATCTTCTTTTTTCCCATTTTTAATTGGATAATGGGAAAAATACATTATGATTATGGTTTTTCTCAATTTAATATCATTCTACCAAGGACCTCTTAAAGATTATCCACCATATTCTCTTCTTAAATAATGAATGTGCCAGATTTTCAACATCTTTTTTTTTTCTCATTATTTGAAATGTTTAAATTAAGGTATTAAAATTACAAAAAAATTTATATTTATGAAAATGGGAAATTGGAGGTGGAGGTTTTGTTGATTGTTTTACAGGGTTAGAAATATGAGACATTCCCTGAACACTAAAGATAGCTTTGATTCAAAAATTGCTAAAATTTCTTTATTTTTACACCTTTCTTTTTGATCCTTGTTAAAATGGGATTGAAACTCTTGTCATTATCCAATTCTCTCTCATTTTCTCTAGGAAGAAGCTGCATCTAATAGGATTTTGAGAAAATAAATTCCATAGGCCTGTAGCAAATTCAAATTACTACCTTAACAAACAAAAATGGTTCTGATTATCAACAACCAGGGGGGCACTGCTGAATTTTACTGATTTCTTTTGAGACCCATTTCGTTGTTCACTTGTTCCACACAAAAGAAATCACAACCACTGTCGCTTTATCTCCATGCAACATTATTATTTTTTGAGCATTTTTTTCAAAACAATTACAAAATTTTCACTAAATGAAGGAATTTTAAGCTTTATTTTAATGTGCCATCTTTTAAGATTGTTTGTCTAAAATTTTGTTCTGTTCCTTCTTTGGTTTCACAAGGTAAGGTCCAAATCGGTTGCATTTTAACTTGATATGTTGTAAGCAGTGGCTTTAGCACCCAAATTTTTTTGAGCAGCACAACAGTACCCGAATTTTTTGGAACATTATAACAGTGCCCAACTCCCGCAGCTTGTTCCCAAAGAGATAACCAACCTAGTAGACAGCTCAGTTCTCTGTTTTTGTAGTCCTTGCTTCTGTTTCTTCCTTTAGTGACATTCTTGTGTGGCTTTTTGACATGCAATGCATGGGGATTCATCTTCTTAGCAGCTATTTTACTTGTTCTTCCGCAGCTTTTGATGGTTGTATTTTGTCATCCCCTTGTGCAAATCTTCTTTCTGGATACTTGTTAGGATGGCAAAGTTTTATGCATGAAAATAATGTTTATGAACCACAAATCCGAACTTGATATGCCTCTGCTGAACCAAACAGATTTATCAAACTTGAGCTTGACATTTTCCATGGGAAAATTCTGTGGTGCCTATTTTTGATCTCATAAAGCACTAACCACAAATCCGAACTTGCTCTATTTTTCTTTCCTCACTCTCCTCTCTAGGCCAGTCGTTTTTTATCTTGAATTTGTTTCCTTGAAAAGCATTTGCAGAAAATTGGTTGAATGTCCGTTATCACGTGCTAGCACGTCTTACAACTCTAACTACTTCATGGTTCCTTCCAGAGGCATGTGAGTCAGAAAGAGGTAACACGTCCCGGCTCAAAGCGCAAGGAGGTGGTGGCTCCAAAAGAACCCACCTTCAGGTGTGCGGTTTGCTTGGGACATTTGATTGATGAGACCTCAACAACCTGTGGCCATATTTTCTGTAAAGAGTGTATTAAGACTGCGATTAAATCTCAGAAAAAGTGCCCTACGTGTAGAACTCCTCTCAGCATGAGGAAAATCCACAGGATCTACCTCTCTACTTGCAAACTTTGAGCTTCCATCAGCCTCTTCCTCATTTCAGTCATTAAGCTTCCATCCTTGGCTTTTCCCTCTCACCACATCACAAAATTTTGTTGGAGTTGAAAACACCATTTACTGGAACAAGGTCCTTGTGCACCCTGGTTAAACACTGTTTCTGTGTTGTGCAAAGCAGCTTTACTTTATTTATGGTGGTGTCCAAAACTTAGTAACCCTTCTGCGTTTATTTGTGGTTCTGATCGGTGGGTGATATTAAATTGGGGTCTGGTTGGACATAACATTTACTTGCATCAAATATATTTATATAAATATTTTTTGAATTACCATGGTGAGATTACATGATTGCAATCAAGTTCATTAGAGAAGTGAAGAGTTACAATTTTTACAAGTGATTATAACTGCATTTATAATAATCCTGTTTTAGTCGCATGGAGTTAAAGAGTCTATTTCTCCTCCATTCTGCAATCAGCTCCCAGTTTTGATGTCTTGTTTAATGTCAGGGATTTAATGGTTTTGTTAGTTTTATGTAAATTTTTAATGTTATTATTATTGTATAAGTTTTTACTATCTTAATTACTATATAATTTTAATTTTATTTGTTTTATTAGTTTTAATTTCAGTTCTAACTATGTTAGAATTCTTAGGATTTAGGGTATAAAGTTCAGTCCTAAATTTTAAACCTTAAATCTTATTTCTTCTCAAACGAGACAATGTTTCCGTTGGTTTATATTTTTTAACCAATTTAAATGTGATCAGTCTTTCCTTCTGTTATTGTAAGTGTAGAATTTCATATTTTCCCTTCTCCTTTTATTTATAAAAATTTTGTAAAGTATTTTTTAAATATTTTGTAACCAACAATATCATAAAAATTTTCTAAATATTTATAAACAACTCAAAATATCTTAAAAAATCATTGCAATATTATCTTAAAAAATTTCGTAAAACGTAAAATATCGTAAATTTTTTTTAAAATATTTTCTCAAAATAATCACTGTAGCATTTAAATCTTTTACAATATTAAAATACTAACACAAACAGTAAATACATCCTTAAAAATTAGTAAAAAAATATTAAATGTTTTAGACAATATTATTTTAATAAATAAACGTTATTCTTAAAACTCTTATATCTACGAAAGTGGTTCTTTCAAAACATAGATAATACTGCTATAACTTAAAGCTGCTCTTGATTCGAGCTAAAATAAAAGTACATTTGTTTTTGTTTCATTTACAATATAAATAAAAGTTTATGTAATAATAATAATATATAAAAATTTATGTAAAATTAAAATTAAAATTCTTGAAACTACATTAAACGAATCTTGTAAGTCTACTTCAATAACATGAATGGTGCATTTAGTGATAGTTTTTTTAAACTCCAAAAGTTAGAACTGAATTTGGATTTATTTTTGTGAGCGGAATTAGAATTGTATAATAATTACATAGTAATTTAAGTGATTTATAAAATTTTAAAAGTAAAAATGACTGAAATTAGATTTGATTTGGTAAGGACTTTTTCAACTTTGAAAGCACAAAAAAATAGTTTTTTCAATTTTTTAAGTTTTCTATTAAAAAAATTATCTTAAAAATTTCTTACGTTGCTGTTACGTTAAAAATAATTTTTATTTAAATAAAAATCATACGAAACGAAAATAGAACCGAAATTATTAGTGTCACGCGTTAAAGCAGTCGGCAACAACGTGAGAGAACCAACCGAACCGCCCCCAGGGCCGCGACCGTCCGTCCGCCCTCGCTTTCCGGCGTTTGACGGAAAAATCGTGATGCTCCGCCGCACCGGCGGGATCGCGTCGTGGTCGGGCCTGTCCGCCGTTTCTACCGGCGTTTGACGGAAAAATCGTGATGCTCCGCCGCACCGGCGGGATCGCGTCGTGGTCGGGCCTGTCCGCCGTTTCTACCGGCGTCGTGTCCCGCACCGATCGGTCGGCCATTAAATAATACGTGCGCGTCGTGCGGCGCCACTTCGCAATCCTACGCAACGTGTCATCATTCAACCACTGATGACGATTCGCACGCTTTTCTTTTTTTCAAAAAACAATTATTATTTTAAAGTAATTTTACTACATCAATAACGATCATAAATTTTAATAAAGTTTTTTGTGGTAATTTACCCACACGTCTATAATTATATATATATATAAACATAATATTAATATAAAAAATACTTTTTTTCAAGAAAAATAAAAAAAATATTTTATATTATTTTAAAATCTTAACACATCATGTGATAATATAAAATAATTTAATATTATAATATTCTTTATCTGACATAAATCATAATTTCATGATTTTTTTACAATTATTATATCAAAATAATTTTTACTGTATCAATAACATTTCGAATCTGATATCATAAATTTTAATAATTTTTTTAATTATTAAAATATTACTTTGATAACGTAGAATCACGATAAATTATAATAATCGATTGAAAGTGAGTAACGGTAGGCGTTATCGAAAAAAAAAAATATTAAAATTTGTCGTCTTCTGGGTCTTGCGGATTCTTCTCTACCACTCCCTCCTCTCCTCTCTCTCTCTCTCTCTCTCTCTCTCTCTCTCTCTCTATATCTATATAGATATATATGTGTGTGAGTGTGTGTGTGCGTGCGCGCGCGTGTGTTTCACTCATTCTGTACCTTTCCTCTTCCTCATGTTCACCTGCCTGTACGGTTTCAATATTCCAAGTTGGCGGAGGCAAGAGCGGAACACCCAGAACCAGACCCATCTGTCTCTTTTCTTCCCCCCTTTTGCTGCCCTGCAACATTGTTCTGCCGACAAGTGCGGTTGCTGCAACCTCTGGGGTTTTGCAACCTCTGGGGTTTTGAAAGTTCCGGGGTTTTGAACTTGTCTCCCACCTGGGTTGTGGGTTAATCGGCGGCTTGTGCTGGATGGCACCGGAAGAGTTGTGAGATTGTGATGGTGAGAAGGCGCTTCTTCCTGTTGTCTTTCTACTCGTTGTTGTTGGCTATATGCCTTTTTTTGCTGGTGCCGCCGATTTCGTTTGATGGGTCTGAAACCGTTGGCGTGTTGCGAATCGTGATCGACTCATTGTCGCTTGGTTTTGGGTACTCTTTCTTACGATCCAGCAACCATTTTCGATTTTTTTAAAAGGCTAGTCGTCGGGCATTTCGCGGTTTTTGAATTCCTTGACATGTGAAGATCAAATAGCAAAACCAACCAAATGTGCAAGCTTTTGATGTAGATTCCATGCGACCATGTACCAATTGTTGATCGTTGGAGGTGAAGATTTCGAGGATTCGGGGCTCCGGCATGTGGTGAAGTAGAAGGAGAAGCAAGGGAGGAAGATCATCCAAAAAAAAAAGGTGAACTGACCTTGCTTTTTCTCCTACTTCATCACGTGCCGGAGCCCTGAATCCTTGGAGTCTTCACCTCTGACAATCAACACCAATTATCCGCAATGGGTGGTATATTAGGGTACAGTTTGTGTTGTCTTCTGTATCTGTGATCAACGGGTTGACATTTTTCCATATCATGATTTTGACTTTAGGGTCCCCTTCTCAAAGATCCAACCAACATGCGAGCATGTCACTGTGGTATTCTTCCGGTGGTGGCATTACTTTGCTCGGCTTTGTTCATTGGAAGCACACTCATCACATCAGATTCTAAAGAGGTATGCCATGCCTCTTGGCACGCCTCCATGTTTATTTGTCTCAGAAATGTGTTCCGATGCCTTACACTTTAAATAAGCAGCTTCAACTTACCATATCTTTACATTTGGTACTCGAAAGCCACTTTCGATGAAATGACATAGCCTTTTTTGTTGGAACATTTAAGTAACGGTATTTTTTGCACAATTGAAGAAGAAATCGGTTTTGGTTTTCAGTTGCTCAACGAGAAAGTACATTGTGGTGCATGTACGGGTGTCAGATTCTTGGTTTTTTCCATTAAAACATAAATTGTGACTCTGCTCACTGTGCAGGGGATGTTTAGGTTTGGAGACGCCGATTCTGTGAAGAAATCTGGTACTTGTAAGGTACCTGAACAGCCATTCCAATATTTTGTTAGAGATGCAACAGTACTACCTACAACCTTTAATTCATAGGAATGCTAAAACTAGAGTTAAATATTTTTTTATTTTTCCTTTGCAGATTCATTGCAAGCCTACTGGGAGTGAAGCATTGCCTAGGGGCATAATAAGCAGAGACTCTGATCTAGAGATGAGACCACTATGGGGCTCTCCAAAGAAAAAGGTGATTTTTTGCAAATAAAGATAAATTTAGTCGCTAAGAAGAATTTGTTTTGGTGTCCTGCAACTGATTTACAGGAAAATGAAATTTTCATAGGAAAATTCTTTCTGTGTTACCCATTTTCATATTGGGTGAAGTTTTTTTTGCAGTTGATATTGGATGAAGTGATGGAACATCATTTTGCTATATTATAAAAAAGTTCAATTGTGGGATGAGTATCCGGTTATCTATAATTTAAAATTGAAGTCAAATCCAAAATTTTAAATTTTAACATTATCAATGCCAACAGGATTTATAAATAAGTTGTCTAATCTGCCACTCAAAATACCTATCCCTAATTATTTGTGTATGCTTTTGTTCATGTTTGTAATTTTCATGAATATCTTAAATAAATTCCATCCTCATCACCATTGATCTTTTGTTTATTTTCCTTGTTTGATAAGTTATATTTTTGGTTATCATTTCCACTTGAAACTAAGTATTTGCTTTGTTATTTAACAATAACTGAACCAGAGAGGTGCAGCAATGAATGTAAAAAAAAGCCTGTTAGCAATTGCAGTTGGAATAAGACAGAAGGATGTTGTGAATGAAATCATTGAAAAGGTATACCATCGCCTCTTCTTTTCTATTCTCTTCTTGAAAAGAATGCTTGTTTTAAACGTTTGATTTGTTGTTTTGCTACAGTTCATGTTGGATGACTTCAGCATAATGCTTTTTCATTATGATGGTATTGTGGATGAATGGAGAGACCTACATTGGATGAATAGTGCAATACATGTGTCTGCAATTAACCAAACAAAATGGTACCTTGTCCATGGCATTAGAATAAATATAGGGTTAGGTAATATATTTTCCTTTATTTTAGCAATTACAATGGTTGGTGATCTGCTGTAACATCATTCCAGGTGGTTTGCCAAGCGGTTTTTACATCCAGACATAGTTTCTGAATACAGTTACATTTTTCTATGGGATGAGGATATTGATGTCCAAAATTTTCATCCTGGACGGTATGCTGATTCTTTTTCATTCACTGTCATGTAGAGTACATTTTTGACCTTTTTATTAGGTTTTTTGGTTATCACTTGTTTTTCATATCCAAAAAAATTATTTATTGCTGCATCTTTTATTTTCTTTTTTTCACCTTCAATACAAGGATGTATAAGATTTTATATGTGCTAGTTAGGTTTTGACTCCGCAGATCCCTTTCAGCATAAAAAGGAGAGAATATTATCAAAAATTTAAATTTACTTTCCAAAAAAATTTGAAATTTTATTCATTCTCTTCCTCGAAAATGAATCAAGATTCCAGGTTGTGTTTTATCATCAGAATAGCCTTGAAAGTTATCTTTTATGACATTTAGAGGTCCACCTCCAAGGAAAATGTGAAAGAGGGCTTGTGTTGGATGCGAAAACCTGCAAAAGCATAGGGTAAAAGATAATTCTTGTGGCATGATCTTTATGACGCCGGCCAAAAGATGGGAAAAAATGGATTATGCACATGAGCTCAGATTTTGTCACTTTTGGACGAAATGGTGTTAGATTAAGATATTATTATGAGCTTTTGCCATTTAGCCTTATTAAGAATTTTAATTTTTGATTGTTGTTTATAAGAAATCATTTAATTCAGCTATGCATTATAATTATATTTTAGTTACTTATCAATTGTTCGAGAGGAAGGACTTGAAATATCCCAACCTGCCCTTGATGCTACTAACAAGTCAGAAGTACATCACATGATAACCATTCGAGGAAGGAGGGCAAAAGTTCACAGGTATATGATTTTTTATTAAAAATATCATTCCAGTATTTCTTTGACACAGATATCTAATTGCAATATGACTTTGTGTCTTTATTCAGAAGAGCGTACAAGTTTAATGGTGGCAGTAGGTGTTATGAGAATAGTACAGCTCCTCCATGTACTGGGTAAGATTTTGTGCACTATCACCTGTATTCATTTTTACAATTTCGTAATAAATTTTTTTAAACAAAAGCCTCTGAACGTTTCATAGGTTAGGACATTGAAAATTTCTAGTTAATTTTAAAAAGGAAGTGATAGAAATCTGTTAAGCTACACTACCAAAACAAGAACATGAGCAAGAGGACAAAATGAACCACAGATATAGTGATCTGAGCCTGTCATAATGATACTTTGCATTCAAAAGGAGAACACTTTCCTTCAAAACTCTAATTTCCATAATAATGAAGCGTAGGTGGTAAAAAATTGTGGTAATCATACACTATCAGTTACAATAGAACGAGCCAAAGAATAAGATGGACTAGAACTCCGATGATCTGACCTGCAACGAAGATAGTTTTACATTCAGAAGGATCAGAACACCAAAATTCTTTCACTTGACATTGTAATTTCCATATTTGCATCAGAAAATTCAAAGGGTTTTTGTGTTGTTTGAAATATTTGAAAAGGAACTTCAAACTTCCCTCTGTTCAAATACATGGACCTTCCTCCCGTTCCCACCCTCCCACCACAGAAAGTCCATGTCTTTCCACCGATTTGTGACTTTTCGCATATCCTTTACCCTCCTTTCCCTTGATGTGACTTATGAGCACCATTGTTGTTGACCTTGTCTGTAAACCTCACCCATCATCATCGTCTTGTGCCTCCCCTGTTCTTGACCCTTGCTCATCACCATCTTGCACTCCCCTCATTCAAGAGCCCTATTTGTCATCATCTTGCACCTCCCCTATTCACGAGCCCTACTTACCATGTCTCATTCGCTTGTCATTGTCCTGTGTGCCTCCCTCATTCGTGAGCCTTGCTCTTCACTATCTTGTGATTCCCTCATTCATGAGTCTTGTCTGTCAATGTCTTGTGCCTCCCTTGTTTGCAAGTCCTGCTTGTCACTGTCTTATGCTTCCCCCATCTATAGGCTATATCTGTTACTCTCTTGTACCTCCCTCATTTGTAAGCCCCAACTATCACCATATTGTGCCTCCCCCATTTGCGAATCCTACTTGTCATTGACAATTGCATTTAAAGAGGTGTTTGATAGATGACTTTGATTGGTGAATGTTTAACAGAGGTGTCATGTAACTTTTCATTTTCTAACTTTTTTGACTTTCTTTTCCTGAGTCTTTGTCATGTATAAATAAACCTTTACGGTTATTTACAAAAAATTTAGGGATCAAATTCAAAATACAATGGAGTCCTATCTGGTATCTCAATTTGGATATTGGTGAAGGAAAGCCTTCATTTTGGGTTTCTATCTCTTATTTCAAAAACATGAAATGAGTTCACTCACTAGCTTTTTTCTATCCTATTTGACAACTACAACTGTATAACTGTGAAAGTAGGAATCATGCACAGCCAAAAACAACAAAAGGAGCAAAAGAATTAGATGAACAACAAATACGGTGATCTGAGCTGCAACTATGGCTTTTTTACATCCAGATGGATCCAAAACTCTTTCTGTTAACACTGTAATTTCCAAAATTACATCAGAAATTCACAAGAAAATTGGGGGTCTGGTTCAAGATAGAATACTAGTTCTGTCATTTTGTTTTATATGCTGGTTAGAATGGGCAACAAGTAATTTCAAAAACATAAAAGGAGTGTTATCACTGGTTTTCTTTTGTCGCATTTGACAAATTCAACTGCACAAGAAAAGGAGAAATTTGGCTGTACTATTATCAACTATTATTGCATAAATCAACATTGCACTTTATATCCCTTTTGTATCATACTTCGATTTGGGCAGAGCATTAAAGATCCAAGAATTTGTTAGTTGCTTTGCATGTTATATTTGCATTGGATTTCTGTACAATCAAGATCTAACTTGTCCAGAATTGCTGTGCAATCTTTTTTAGATGGGTAGAAATGATGGCTCCCGTCTTCTCAAGGGCGGCATGGCGTTGTGTATGGCATATGATTCAGGTACATTGATAAATGTTGTTCGAAACATATATTACTATGATTGCTGCAAAGAATTGGATGTTAACAATGTATGCATCTTGCCCTAATCTTTATACAGAATGACTTGATACATGCATGGGGGTTGGATATGAAACTTGGTTATTGTGCTCAGGTATCGGACTATAAATTTGGTTATTGTGCTCATGCTTTAAACTTTCATGTTCTGTAAGCACAACAATTTTGGTACTTCTGCTGAAAGGACCTTATTAACACTTCATTTGCAGGGTGATCGGACAAAAAAAGTTGGAGTTGTTGATGCGGAGTACATAGTTCATAAGGCCATTCCTTCACTTGGTGGTGGTGTTGAAAAACAGGCAAGACTTGAATGCTTCTCTATGGCATTTTTTGAATCCCAGAACTTTTTGAATGAAAGAAAAGAAGCATATGTTTCCCACTTTCCCTTCTCTACACGGGCTGACTGCAATTTTCAAATCATTTTTCTTGATTTCATTCCCTGATGGGAGCATCTTGTTATGATCTCACTGTAATTGCTTGCAGGTGAATTCCCAACCACCTATATGGTCATCACGGTCACAAAATTTAACAAATGCAAGAGCACAGGTATATTGAAAATTTATCATTGACAGGATCAATGATCTCATCTATTACCACTGTGAACCTTCCAATACTCACATCACAATTTTGGACATGGGTTTGGATTCATCATCGCTCAGTAAGGCTTTTTATTTCTGACAGATCAGGCTAAGGTCTTCGGCAGAGTTTGATATCTTCAGAAATAGATGGCAAAGGGCTGTTGTGGAGGACAACTGTTGGGCTGACCCTTATTCGGAAACCAAAAGCAAAACCAACAGATAAAGGAAGAGCCTTTTGTATTCATGGAACAAATGTGGGTCTGGAGCCATAGAGAAAGAAAAGCCCACACCACATGTTGATGACATTTTTCAGTTGCAGCAGTCGAGTATTGCTGAGCATCTACTTGCACAGATTGGAGTTGTGCACATATTGGTTTCAACTAATTGCCTGTTTGCTTGTAGTGTCTTGTAAATTTAGGCTTGTGGTCACATTATATTGTCAAAGTCAAGTAGCATTTTAATGTTAAGACAGATAAAAGGTGTAAATGCATGATAGCTTCTTGAAAATTCTTCAGAGTCCATTGGTCTTGCAATTTTCGTTCATTACTCCTGTGAGAATATGGAATACCCAATCGAGTTTCTTGTTCTGTGGTTATGGAGAGATATCATGCAAGAAGAGAAATCTGTAACACCACCAAAATTAAAACAGAGGGAGGCAAAGTTTTGCCATTCACATTGCATCTCTGTAGAATTTATTCGTTTACAGCAAACAACAGATGATGGTTTGCCCCAAAATCAACAAAAAGAATTAACAGACCTTGCTCAAGCATAGGGCATGGTGCCATGGTGGGTGATGGACATATGGACACAGGTCTCTTTGAAAATGTTTTATTTCAATTATTTCTATCTTAACTTTTCACAAAAATGTCTCCTTTAAGAAGATGAACGATGTCAGGACTCTGGCGGCGCAGAAGGAACAGTGCCTGGTTACCTGGTCACTGCATGAAGGATGTCGGTGTAGCCAACGATGCCCAGCAGTGTATCCTCGGAGTCTGCCTCGGTGACCCAGACGTGGGTTGCGCGGTGGGACAGCATCTGAGCCATCACCGCCGCCAGTGAGCTGGTGTTCTTGCACGTCAACGGTGCGCTCCTTCCCCTGTACATGATGCTCCTCCTCAGGCCCCCAACCGTCAGCATGGATTTGCTTGAGAAGCCGATGTTTCTGCTGCTGAACTTCATCCGCCTGGGAGACATTGGTGATGCCGGAGTAGTAGCAGCATCCTCGGGCTCGGGGGTGATGGAGAAATCAAGCCCACACCTTGATGCCGCCTGAGCTCCAGCCCAAGACGACGATGATGCCGCCGCCGCCGCCGCTGATGATGATCTTGGCGATTGATTGCTGTCATCATTGGCACCCATGACATACCGGCCGGCGGAGAGGTTGGCCATGGCCCATCCGGCGGCGGAGTAGTCGGATTTCCATAGCTTGTACGACGATATCTCCCCCGTTATCCTGCGCGACCCGTCCGGCCTCACCTCCACCACGGCAACAGCGCACGGATCAGGGCGTGGGTTCCGAGCAGCTTCGATGGCAGGCGACGAAACATCGACGAAGGTGTAGTCTGGGCTGACGGCCCCAAGAACAGAGATGGAAGACAGAGGTACGGGCGCAAGGGCGCCAAGGCAGCCTATAAGGAAGCGGATCACATCTTCACGGGAGAGACAGCAAAACTTGTTGTCGTCGCAGAACGTCGAAGAAGAAGAAGAAGAAGACGGCTGTGGGCCGCCGGTTGCTTCCACGGCTGCCTCCGGATTCTTGAGCCACTTGCCATTGTACATCACCGAGAAACGCTTGCTCATGCCTTTCCAGGCGGTGCTCTTGCGCACCAGCAGACACCTCACTCCCTGCTTCATCATCTCCAGCGCATCGATCAGCCTGAAACGCAGGCGATGATCGCAGAAATTCAAAATTCATCGAGCAATCGGTCCGAATCCTAAGTGAAATCCATCAAAACCCTAACGGAGCAAACGGACGGAAAAGAAGGCCCGCCCCCATTTCTGTTTCGGGGAAAAAAACACCGACCTGGTGCGAGGATCGACCTCCTTGAGCAATTCGCCGTTGGGGGGGACCACCTCAGAGACGGGGGTGCGCATGGCCTTCTCCTGGTCGGCGGCCCTGCCGATGAAGGCGACCAGATCCAAGGCGTCCAGGATGCCCACGAACCTGCCGGCCCTGGGGGACTCCTTGGAGGACGGGCTCACCTGCGGGCATGCCGCCGCCCGCTTCCTCCACACCGTCACGGCTCCCTCGCTGCAGCCGGCCATCGCCCTGGCCGCCGACCCCACCGTCTCCGTGTCGTGGAACTCCACCAGCTCCGGCTTGCCCAGCGTTAGGTCGCCCACCACGTGGTACAGCAGCACCGGCGCCACCATTGACGACTTTGGAGCAGCTTGACAACAAGATTCCCTGCGCAGACAATCTCAAGTCATCTGAAGACCACCACGTCCCTCTTATGATTTTATTTATTTATTTATTTATATTTAAAAATAAATAAATAATTAAATTAAAACAACACCCACCGCATCACTTGTAAAATAACTTTAATTTTTACGGTGACATTTTTATTTTTTAATATACTTTTTTATTATTTTAATTTAATAATGATGGTGCCACCTATTCCATTGACCTAATTTTCCCGTGTAACAGTGAAACATGGAAAATGGGATGAATTTTAGAGCCAGGAGATAATTTCAATCTGAAAGTTACTAGTCCCACTCTTGCTACAATTTGAAAGGGATCGACCGTGGAATCTGGCGATTTGTTCTGTTGACAATTAATGGATATGTGTTTGGCGGTATGGTCGAATCTTTAGGTGCACCAAGTCACCTACCAAATATGTTGTAGTCCCTTCCACTTGGATTTGTTGGCTGATTTCTTCATGCACTGCCTGGCTCTAAGAAGTTGTTACTGCAAATCTTTAAAAGTGAGTTCCCTTCTACTGAGTTCTTCTTCCGTGGATGATGCCTTGGCTGTACCTGGTACGTATATTATGGGAAAGTAAATTTGGAGGAGGGTACGACACTCCAATGAAGCCCAATTCCATTGTGTTGTTCTTCTCCTCCTCTTCTACCACAGTTTGATGAAGCGATTCCATGGCATTAATACCTGTTAGTTATCCAGCTGCTAGTAAATGGCCTTCACACAACATGATAAGCAAGATAATGTAGCAACACAGACATATCAATTAAAATCGAAGTAGACAAGGTGGCATGTGAATAAACAATATAAGAATATAGGACTCTATGATCAGGTTATTCTAGTCTAGTCTTCTCTTACATACAGGACTCTGTAACAATTTTTTGAACTGTAATTCAAAAGTTGTATTTATTTGTTAAAGTAATAATTTTTATAAAATTTTAATTTTACGAACAACGCTTAATGTAACCATGTTAGAATCTCAAATAACATAAAAAAGATGTACTGCCTTAAGCAGTGAAATTAAACCATTAGAAATAAGATAAAGACCAACAAATGTCCCAACCTTTTAACCTCAAATTATCTTCATGCAACATTTTGTTACAAAAGGAGATATTTGTATATTCAGAAAGTATAAGAAATAGTAAAAAATGACGAAAAATTTAACTAATTATTTTTCACAACTTTTTCATACTTTACAAAGATATAAATCCCCTCGATCAAGCAAAAATTTTGACTTTTATAAAAGGAGGCCTTATATTTCCAAATAAAATCAAAATGGAAAAATTTGTATATCGATGTTTGCAATAATTTTTTAGGCCTTAACATTGAACGCTTAAGATTTAGTTTCAATATTTTTAAATTTATTTTTACGTTTTGCCCTAAATGTAAGGCTTTTGTGACAACTTTAAATAACCGTCACTAAAGAGTCACTTCTTGTGACGATCGTAATTTTTAACCATCACAGTAACCTCCTTTCCCTGTAGTGGTAAGTATTGTAAATGCCAACAACAAAAATAGATCCTTGTATAAATTGGTAAAGACAGAAGCACTAGGGATTTTTAGATATCCATGAGAAGAATAAGTAAATCTTCAGGAAAGCAATTAGAAGAATCATTAACTTTAGTTCAGTAGATTTTTCTCAAGAAAGTCACAATAATCACTAAGAAGCAATGGCTTTTTAATAAAAAGAAAATTTATTGATTTTTATGTTAGAGAGCACCAGGACAAAAAATTAATTTTAAAAATAAAAATATTTGGTGATTTAAAATCCAAGGTAAGATGGTGTAATAACATACAAATCTTGTACGGAAAATACAAATTATTTTTTCTCTTGATATTCAGTGCCAAATGGTAATAGCAGCCCATAAATAATTGCCCTCTATTTCACTGGATTTTCTACAACACATCACATATGATTAGGGGAGGAGAATGGAGAATATGAGATCAGTAACAATGGCTATTTAGGTTGTTTCTCTACGCTGATTAGGTCACATAATCTCAATTAAGCAGTGATTTCTCTACGCTGCTTCTCATGGACAGTATAACACTGGCTGGTTCTGCAGATCCAAACACTGAACTTCCAGCCACAATACAATTGGCACCTGCAGAAGCAGCGGCATCGATTGTTGAAAGGCCCAAACCACCATCCACCTGCATTGTCACCATTTGTTTTTAAGCATTTCATTCATCAGCAAAGTGCAAAGTTTAACATTTTCATTCTGGTGTGATTCAGTCAAATCCAAGTTAATTTAAATTGCCCTGTCATACATAGGTTGCTGTATAAATTTACCATAAAAGTAAACAGCTACATCACGGAGAGGGAATGAACCTTACCTCTATATCTAGATTTGGATATTTCTTTCTCAGCATAACGACCTGCACGACCAAAATGTGAAATTACACTTTTCCCTAATGAATAAAAGATGAACCAAATCAACACTGGTATATTATGTGTGCCTTGTCCATCATGTCTGGCATGAACTTTTGGCCACCAAAACCAGGTTCAACTGTCATAACAAGGACCATTTCTACAGGATCTTCATGCTCCACCTACAACATGATACCAAAATTTTAAAGATGATCCTAGTAGAAGCAAGGATAGAAAACAAAAATGGGACCTTTCAGATAGATCTTCCATTGAAATATGCTATTTTGAAAAAGCTTGTTACGCATGAATGCTTTTTTGATACGGACATTTGGAACTGTTTTTTCCAAAATTGATTGACACAAAAAATTCTATCGGAAATGTGTTTCAAAAAACAACAATATTAATCAGAATTTGGAAACATTTTTTTTCCACATTAACTTATTTAAGTTAAGCATTTACTTAAATAAGTAGTTCCAAAGTGAGACTGCTAATTCAATTTAAGAAAAAAATTGATAAGTGTACAAAAATTCATTTTACTATTTATTCAACAAGTAATTCACAATCTTCTTGTTCAATACGCTAACTTACTAAAATAAACTAGGACACAATAGTGTTTCTAAATGCAGTCTAAGGCCCTATTTGAATCGGCTTATGGGTAGGTAGCTTCTAGAATCCTAGATTCGCCAAAAGCCTCTCCTACTTCTTTGAGAGTACGTTGATTATAGAAGAAAACATGTTGAAAATCTGAAAATTGCAGTCTCTGAGAAGTGGAAAAATGTTCATTTCCAGTAGAAACTGGATCCATATGAATGAGAATGACCAATGTTGTCTTTTTCAATTGACTTGAAAAACTTTGAAAAGGGGAAAAACCCTTTGATATCATTTACCTGAAAGAAGCTTAACAGCTTGATTCCAATAAAATCCAAAGGCTAACTTTTACAGGGAGTTCAGAAGTGGGCTCCCTGGTATTAATAGCCCGTTACAAATGAATCCTAAGTTTGGTTTATCCATATTCTTAGCTAATATCACAAGAATAGCACAAGGACATTACCGTGATCAGGTTTTCAGTCCAAGGGAGGAGAGCTTGCATCCCATCAGCCATCTCACAACTCTATAGATATTTAGGGCCCCATTAGTTACTACCAGTATGTGCATGCTTGAAAATAGTTAGCTATCGAATTTCTGGGTGTGGTCCCATAATCAAACTTTTACTCACAAACCAGAATCACCTCTCCAAATGTCAAGATGCATTATTGAAAAGATATTTGTTGATTGAGTCAGCAGTCATGATTGCAAAGTTAACAACCTTTTAGCCTACATCAGTGACTTGCCAAGTTAAGAAAATAAGAGTAATGCTATGCCATACCAATGGATAAACTTCTTCAATGGGAGTGCCAGGTTTCAGTGCCACACTAGGCCGCATGCCCTTTGACTTTATTTTCTGGATAAGCTCTTTCCAATGTTCTGTGAGATACAATGTGAATCAACGTTTGGACAAGTAAATGGCCCATAAAAACACACGTTGAATAAAATTTGCACCTTTAGATGCCTCAACATGAAAAGTGAAACCTGAGGCACCAGCTTTTGCTAGTGGTTCCACATAATCTAATGGATTTGTTACCATAAGATGGCAATCCAGATATGCCCTGCACAAAAGCAAATGGTAAAAGTTGGATCAAAAGGTCCTGAAGATAATCCTCATTCCAGCCAGAAGTGGGAGTTTAACTGTGTATGCTTCCTCAAACTCTGAATAACTGGAGCTCCAATGGTGAGATTTGGAACGAAGTGCCTATGAGAAAATACAAGAGTTGTCAAGAAAGTACTCATGATGGCCGAGAAGTAAGGCATCTAGGTAGTATGCACCCAAACTGGAGATTTTCTATCATATTGAATGCCAATAAGATAGAATTTAAAGAGTCAAAACCCAAGATAAAAACTACTGTGTTAGATGAGATATATAACTTCAGTTACAAAAAATCCAAAGCAACTTACAAATAAAGAAATGCCTTGGGACATGGGTAGATACGTTTAAGACAACATCTCTAAACACTTTGACAAAAGAAAATTAAACTATGAATGGATGTTTCTTTGCAAATTATGATATATGTTGCAAGTTGCAGAAATATAACATAAGAAGACAGATGAATGACATTAAGAATTTGACATTTAAATGAATTATGAACTTTCAATATGGATCTATTGGAGATGGAACATGAACCACCAATCTACCATGATCATGATTGCACCAATCAGATAGTTAATATTTGAAGAAATATTGAATCAAGTAAGAGCACAAGTTACTCCATAGTCCATACATGGTTTATTCCAACACCTCAACTTCTTATTAAGTCTTACAATCAACTTGAATAGTCGATTTTAGGCAACCTAATGTTCATTACATAAACAATATCCACACCATTTGCATTCTGTTCAGAATATAGATTACCAGTGATAATGTCATACAATGCACAGGTTAATATTTAACATTGATTTCAAGCACAGGTTCAAGTCCTTACATCCTCCCAAAAAGTGCGGTCATTGATAGTGTTGGTGATTGTCCTCTCCAATGCAGTATCACTCTCATGATATTTTTACCATGACTCTAAGTTGAACATATGTTTCAACTCAGACTTTTTGTCCAACATGGACTACAGAGCGACGTAGTTGGTGGCAAATTAGGTGACTCCTACTTAAACCAAGTCACTCCCATAGCACTCTGATGATCTCATGCATGTTAACAAATAGGAATGGTTGTAAATGATATATGTCTCCATTCTTGCATGAGTGATGGCCTTTACAATCAAATTCACCTTGTCAAAGTCTTTTAGAATCAAGTCAATACAATGCACTGCGTACAGTGTCCTCTAAGATAGATACAAGATGCACATGTTGCAGTAGAGAGGGAGGACTTTGAGCAACAATGGCGGCCGGCGACAAGTGCTGGCAATAGTGGTGGTCAATGAGAATAGGGTTTAAACCTCCCTGGCTGTAATACCAAGTTAAAATTAAGGGTGGAAAATGTGATTAAGGATTCATTAATACAATTTACAAGTATACATACAAGACCCTAATCGGATCAAGTTATTCCAACACATTAAATCACAGCTAAAATATCTGAAAAATGAACATTAAAAAAAATAATCCAAAAAAAATCAGAAATTACAAAAAGAATCTAAAACTAAGAACAATCATTTTAGATCCAATTTAAAATGTAAAAGACAATGAATATCATCTAGTAACAAACATATACAATCAAAAAAGAAAAAATATCTGAAAAATTTAATATCGTAAAAAAATATGTATCTACCTTAGATAACCTTGGATCTACTCCATCCAAAGCCTTGCAATAAACACATGAAAAATGAAAATTTAGAAAATCAGAAATTAAAACATGAAAAATTCGTAAACAGAAAAAAACGTGTAACTAGTGAAAATAATCTTAAATCAAACATGAAAAACCAAGATCTACTCTTAACAAAGAGGGAAATGAAAAAAAACATGCCTTGCACAAGCTTTGGAGAAAATTTAAGATTAGACTGATTTCGGAGCTCCAAGTCCCTGTTGCAGTTTTAAACCAAAAGAAAACACCTTATTTTTGCAACAGATCAGAGAACTAGTTCATCCTCCATGCATTTTTCTGGGATATTGTAAAATTACACTGAAATTTCATCTGTATCAGACCATACAATGTGAAAAGTAACTAAAATTGACCTGCTGAAAAATGATCTGTTTCAGAGAACCAACCGAACCACCTTTTTCTTTCCATTAAATATATACTCACATATAAAAGTATATATACTAAAAGGTAATATATTCGATGGCCTGGTTCCACTGCTGAAAAGTAATATATACTAAAAAAATTAATTGACTAGTTAAATTACACATAAATATCAAGGTATATGCCACAATCACAAAAATGTCTCTTTTTATTTTTTTGATGGATCATATGAAATAAATTATTTGGTAAGTGTACAGATAAGCATAAATTGTGAATGAATTAATTTGAATAAATAAACAAGTGAAAAGTAACTAAAATTGGTGAGAGACAAGATTGTAAGCGATTGAGTTAGAATATGAGAATAAAAACTACTATTATATACAAAATTTATAGATATTTACATAAAGGTCATGATGATTAATGAGGAAGATTCCTTTATAGAATACATAATATATAATTTCAATATTAATATCGTAAGACGTTATTCCTGTTCAAAACGTAGAGAAGAATTCCAGAGCTAGAAATATTTGGACCCTGCACAACTCAAAAGGATCTAGTTGGTTAAATTCATGGTTTCTCATACTCCATTTTCAGAGAAAATGGTATTGTTCTGACTTGATCAAGCAGGACATTGCACAAGCAAATCAGTCATGCTTCTCAATGAAGTGATGTAGGAAAAGGAGAAAAGAAGTGGCCAGGTAGATAGAATGTTTTCGCAAACATGGCAAGTGAAGCAATCAGCAAATCATCCTTTGTGGTCGTCCAACTTTTCTGTATACGAAAAATCAATAATCACGAATTTTAATTTCTACTGCTTGAGCATGAAGTCTGGAATAGCACAAATAATTTGCAATAAGTCATCAAGCAAGGGAGAAAGACAACCAAGCATAAGAATATGCATATTTGCATGACTGGAACTTCTGAATGGATCTTATGACGAATAATCCCACCAGCATGACTTACCCATCCTACAAAAATTTGGTGAAAAAAGTCAATGGCTCTGGTATAAAGCACACAGGAGTTGATTGCTGAATAATGTAACAAAATAAAAATATGGTGAAATAATTTATATGGATTTAGCATGAGTAATATATTTTTCCAAAAGAATTCTGCCAACTATAGTATGTTGCATGATTGCTAATGGATTATGAATTGTAGACCATGTATTTTTTATTTTAGCATTGAAAAGATTTTTAGAAAGCAAGCAAGAAAGCATTAATTTCACCATACTCACTTAAAAAAGAGCCTATAGAACTCTAAATCCTTCAGGGTAAGCAACTAGATTATCTAAATTAATCTTAATAGGACATGGCTTATAATAAAGGTTTGCATTCAACATTAGAATATAGAGAAAATACTATTTGCACAAATAATATCAAATTTATAGGATAACAATATAAATATGGAGTAATAAGACTTTAATATCCAACTCAATGGCGTACATATGATGGAACTTTGAAGATAAATGCACTATATTAATTAATTAGTAATTGTTGATCTAAATTTCTAAATTTTCACCACTAATTTTAAAATATTGTCCATTAAATTTTAGAAGAAAATTTTATAGTAAACATATTCTGTCTTAAAATCAATTTTTAACACATAAAGATTATCTTATAGATTGACAAACTATATTATCAAGTTTTCCTTTTGAAATTTTAATAGCAAGGATATATATATATAGAAGAACAAAATATATCTAAAAATAGTCACCTAAAATAATACATTTGATTTTTTTTATATCACCCCCACAATAGAAATGTGTCTTCGCCACTGCATACATTACGAGTACTCCTAAAAGCAATCAATTACATTCTATCACAAGTGCACTGCCTTTGGACAAGCACGAAAAGTTGAAACAAACCAAATCCTAAAGTGTAAATTATAGTTGCTGTTGTTTTACAGAATGGATATCGAAAAACCAACAATTTTCGGGGATAACTTGTGCATCGAATCAACGAAAAATGCCTATCCATTCTGCAAAAAACAACCCAGGTCCAGTAGCCTGCAGGGTCGCACAAACCAACTTGGAACCCACTTTTCAAGCTTTTAATCCCCGACGGAATCGCCAAATTCTACCTTCGGCATATCGAGAAACAGAGCCAGGCGGACCATAAGCCCGGTTGATCTGACGACGACTAGATGGTGTAACAAGCTGGAAGATGTCGAGGGTTAGGGACGCACCATGATGTCCATGTGGAGCCAATCTGCTCCGCACTGGATCATACGCTCCGCCTCCGACGCGAGGTTGGCGAAGTCCGACGATAACATCGACGGCGCGATCTTGGCTTTCGGTCCCGCCATCCTTACGCCTCGTCTCCTCGACCCAGCGAAGGTCTCCTCCTCCTCTTCTCCTTCTTCTTCTTCTTCTTCTTCTGCTAAAAGGGTCAAATTAAACGATGACTTTTGGCGTTTCTGTTGCCTCTCATGAGTAGTATCAGGGCTTTTTGCATTTTTGGGTGCATACAATTTTGAAAAAAAAAAAACAAGTTTAGGAAAGAAAAATTTAGAAGATCATTTATGCGTTTAATGAAAAGTTTAGAAAATCCACAATAGTAGACTGAATAGATAGATCAAGTGTGGAATGGATCTAGCTCAGTACTAGTGTAAAGGCCGTCGAGTCCGGGTTTATTGTGAAGTCTGAATGTGTTTGTATTTAAATGATGACTGTATTTCGAAGGTTGTGTGTGTGGCTGCAAATATAAAAAGTTTTTGCAGTTGTTCAATCATTTTGATTACAACTGAAGAGTGGTCTTCTTGTATTCCTGTGGTTTTCTTCCTTCAAATCTCATATTGGAGGAAGGTTGCAGGTGTGCTGGTATTGTTCAGGGATATTTGTTGAAGTTGTGAAAGACCAGTATTAATTGTTGATATGTTGAATGGCATGGGTACAATCAATTTTTCACAATCGTTGATGCCCATGTTCAATGGTGAAAATTACAGTTTCTGGAGCATCAAAACGAAGACGCTTTTCACTTCACAAGATTTATGGGATCTTATGGAAAATAGATGTATTAATGCAAGAATGTTTAAAAAGAAAGACGCTAAAGCCTTATTAGTGATTCAACAAGTAGCTAGCAACTAAGGTTCTATCTTTCCACGAACAGCAAATGCCATAAAAGCAAAGGAAGCTTGGATGATCCTCCAACGATAGTTTCATTGATATGATTAGGTAACAATCGTAAAACTTCAAACTTTAAGTAGAGAGTTTGAAACCATATTTACGAGAGAAAATGAATTTGTTCATGATTCTTTCCGTAAAGTAACTACTATTATAAATTGTATGAGATTTTGTCTGTAGAATCATTGTAATAAAAGAATCAGGTAATTAGGGTTCCTCTTCCCGCTGGTCAAGTTTTATTTGTGAGTTTTCTGTGTATTTGGGTGTGAGTTGTGCACGTGTTTTGCGTGTGGTGTTGAGTGCTTTGTTTTGTGGCCTTTGATTCAAACATTTGTGGCTTTCCTCTCGACTGGTTAGTTTTTTTTTAATGGATCTAGTTAACTACAAAAAAAAAAATTTGGGTTCATCTTTCCTTCAACAAAAAAAAGTCCGATAAGGATATGAAAATGTCTGATAAGGATCAGATTATCTAGTTCTCCATATTTTTTCTCTTCTATTTGTCGTTTTATTTAGTTGTTCCCTTGCAGTTTATTACTTTTGTTGCTTATCATGGATGCTGAAAATCCAAACTCTAGTGTTGCTGTTCTGAATAAACTTGAGGTGCATCCATATTATGTCTCAATCAAAGAAAACCCTAGTATGTCACTTGTTGCCACCCAACTTAACCCTGACAACCATGATGAATGGTCTAGAGCCATTCATATGGCATTGAGTGTTAAAAACAAGCTGGGATTAATTATTGATGAAACTCTACAAACTCCAAACAAGGAGAAATCACCTATAGAATATGCACAGTGGGTTTACTGTAATCACATGATGATGTCTTGGTTGAATAGCTCTGTGCAACCTAATATAGCACGAACTATCATCTATCATGCTACTGCTCAAGAGATATGGACAGATCTTCGCAATAGATATTAGAAAAAAAGTTTGACAAGGATGTATGAAATCAGGGAAGAAATGAGTGAATTGAAGCAAGGGAGCAGTAGTGTGACAACTTACTTTGGCAAACTAAAAATTCTGTGGGACCAACTGAATATTGGTGTAGGTTCATGCGGTTGTAAGGAAACTCTTGAACATGAATAAAAAAATCAGATTGTGGATTTTCTGATGGACTTGGATGACAATTTCAATGTTGTTCGTAGCCAGATTCTTGCCACTACACCCTTGCCCAGCATGAACGATGTTTACAGCATGGTTTTACAAGATGAAAGGCAAAAAGCAGTTTGTGGTGGAACTTTAATTTAATGGTGCAGTTGCACTTTAGGCTAGGAAAACTAAGTTCACCAATGACAATAACAGTAATTTCAACAAGAAAGAGAAGATGTTTTGTACTAACTGCAAAAAATCTGGTCATATTAAAGAAAAATGCTATTGGTTAGTGGGGTTTCCACCTGGACACAAGCTCTACAAGAAATTTTCAAATATGTCTGCCAATTCCTACCGATCAGATCGATGATGCAAGTGTTGAAACACCTAGTCTGGGACAGTTGACCACAGATCAAATTGCCAAACTTCTCAGTCTTTTAAATACAAATGAAGATAATACTGTTGTGAGTGTGTCTAACATGGCAGGCTAGGTAAGTATGCTAATCTATGTTAAATTTGAGTCTTTAAATAACTTGATAATTGATAGTGGTGCTTTGTAGAGAGGCACATAGTGAAACTAAATTTGAATGAACATATAACTTTGAAAGATGTTCTTTACATTCCAAATTTTGATGTCAATCTTCGATCAGTTTCAAATATTGTTGATAATCTTCATTGTAACGTGTGTCCTTTTTTCTAACAATTGTATTTTACAGGACCTGTCAACTCAGAAGGTGATTGGTGTAGTTAACAGACATGTGAATCTTTTTCTATTTAATACTAAGTCTAATTAAGAACTGTTCTGAAATCTCTGTTAATCATGTTACTAGTGTGACAAATGATATATGACATCATAGACTTGAACATCTATCTTCAAAGAAAACTATGTATTTGAATCATTTAGTAGATTACTCCTTATCTACTCTAGATTTTTGTGAGGATTGCAAAACAGTGAAACAAAGTCGAACTAAAAGCAATTTTCAAAGTACTTCAAAATTTCAATTGGTTCATCTTGATGTGTGGGGTCCTTTTGATGCACAATCGACATTAGGTGTGCATTATTTTCTTACTATTGTTAATGATTATACTAGATTTAGTTGGTTATATTTTATGAAAGGTAAGTTTGAAGTTGAGCATCATTTGAAAAAAAAATTTGTTTATATTGAAACTCAATTTAACATCAAAGTTGAAGAAGTTGGAACTGATAATGGAACTGAATTCTTTAATAAAGATGTCAAAAGTCTTCTTAGGTGTTTTTCACCAAACACTGTCATCTTCTTAACACTGCTAGAACTTTGAAATTTAGATCTAGTGTTCCTATTAGATTTTGGTAAGAATTTGTTAGAATTGTGGTTTTTCTAATAAATCGCATGCAGAAGACTTGTTGGTAAATTAATTTATCTTACTGTTACACGTCCTAATATATCATTTGCTACTAATCATTTAAGTCATTTTATGACTAAGCCTTTTCAAGAACATTATAATGCAACTCTTAGAGTGGTTCGGTATTTGAAGAACAACCCTGGTCAAGACATTACTTTCATAGTAATGATCCTCTTGTTCTTTGTGCCTACCATGACGTTGATTGGGGTAGTTGCACATACACAACAAAGTCTAGTACAAGTTATATTGTTTTTCTTGGTAGGTCACGAATCTCTCGAAAAGCAAACTACTATTTCAAAGTCGTTGCAGAATTTGAATATCGTTCCATGAACAACTGCACCACGAAAATTGTTTGGCTAAGGTATATTCTTATCTTGGTTTAAAAATTCAAGTACCTACAAGCCTCTATTGTGATAACAAGTCAGTTGAACATATTACTGCCAATCTCATTTTTCATGAACAAACGAAGCATACTAAAATTGATTGCCACTTTGTTTGTGAAAAACTTAAAGAGCATATCATTGAAACAGAATATGTTTAGAGCAATGAGCAAATTGCTGATATTCTCACAAAACCATTATTGCAGAGCAAGTTTGATTATCTTGTTGGCAAGTTGGGTCTTGATGGTATTTATTGACCAACTCAAGGGAGAGTGTTGGATTTTGCATTGTATTTTCTAGGTTAATTTTGTAGTTTATAAGGGCATGATTTGTAATTTTTTCTTTATTTTACCTTGTGCCAAACCCTTGTGATGAAATAGCACATACATTTTCCGTGTTCAACCACCGCTGCCCATTTGGAGATCTTTCCTCCTCTTCTTCTCTTCTTCCTCCACCTCCGATCTCTACATTCCATTGCTTGCACTACAAGAAAAATGCACAAGGTTAGACGGTAGACGATGCACGAGGGGGCAAAGTGGTGTAGACGGTGTTCGTGTGAGCTAGAGGATTAGGGCGCAGGAGGTTTTTTTGTAAAACCCTCTCATGAAAATAATTGTGATGGATTTAATAACGAATCCGTCACTAAATGTGGTTTTTCTTGTAATGTCGGCTCTTTTCTGCAAGCGATCTTTCTCACACAATTAAGAACCATGATTTCCTAATGCGTAAGGTTGCTTGTTGTACCCATATTATACTGATCACAACAACTCAGTGCTATTAATTCCACCATGTGGGATTGGTCACATGAATCCATATCATGCTGATACCATACCAAAAAAATGATGCCACACTTTCTCATATTCGTTATAACCTGAACAATTAATTATTGCATTTTTTGTGACTTATTTCAATATTTTGTTAGTTGTGAGTCACAATTAAATATCTATTAAACATCTTGTAATGAATCACAAATGTATTTTGTTATTAAGATTCGATGCATGTATATTGTATCAACCAACCTTTTAGTTATCAAAATGCCGCAGTCAGTTTCTTTTCGTTTATTATTGCTTGTTGTTACATATTAATTTTCTTTTCCTTTTCCTTTATCATTTTCTAAATTTTCATTTTTCAGATTTCCAATGTGCAACCCTTGATTGTGAAAATCCATTTTAAAAAATTATGAAATCACTATTCACCTTCTCAACCAGCTTTGTAGGCGACCACTTGTTGGTTGGTCTATCCTACAATGGCCGAAACAAAATAACAAAGTTTGGACAATCGAATTTTATGTTTTCTTTCCATTAAAACTGTAAACATCTACTACACCTTTATAAGATAATTAATTAATTATGAAGTTTGAAGATCAAAAGTTGATATTTTCCGTCAGATTCTTTCAGTTTCTTGTAAATTTCTAGACAAATGCAAACATCCTTATTTTTTCTTACTTCCTATCACTTTTTAAAACTCTGTTAAAGAGTTTCGTGTACTTTCTTGAATTCTTTCTTGAATTTTATTTTCACGATACAAACAATCTCTAAAGTCATGCACAAGGAGATGACTTTGACATTTTCAAAAAATTAATAAGCATTTCAAATGATAGACATGTAGGTACTTACGTCAAGTAGACCAACCTTTGTTTATTTACAAATTTTTATTATGCACTTTTATTTTTCACTATACATCACAACCACGTAACATTTACCAAATAATTTTAATATTTTACATATAAAAAATTATATCAAAATACTTATATTGTAAATCGTGTATTTCCTAAAAAATGTGAATTTTACCTTATTTAATTTTACCTCTTAAACAAATACACTCGTAGTCACCTACCAAGCGATTGAGAGTGATTTCATAATTTTTTTTAAATGGATTTTACCACACTCAATGGATTTTCACAACTAATATGCAATGTTGAAGTGAAAATAAAATGACAATCACAGAAAATAAACGTGCATATCACAAGAACAACAAGATAGATTTATAATAATTCACCAAAAAAACCCAAAGCTACATCAACTCAAGAAAATCTACTTGAGCCCTACACTATATTTGATGTTGTTTTAAGCCACCGCCCCATATTTACATCAACTAGTGTTGTTCCACTTCAACACTATCATTTACAAATATCGTGAATCTATCAAATGTGCCTCTTCGTAACTTAAGAAACCCTCACCACAACTAGGTAAGCTAAGGGTGCATTTAATAATGAAGTGCTCTAACTTTGAATACTATGAAAAGTTGAAAGTTGAGTCTCGTTGCCAAATGAAGTTGAATTCTATAGTAAATTGTAAGATAAAAACTTGTATGTAAGAATTTATATAATAATGATAATGTGTAAGAGTTTATATGAAACTGAAATTAGAATTAAAAGATCATTATCAAATGAAACGTAAGTTAAACAACTAAAAACGAAAATAAAAGCTTATAAAACTAGATAACTAAACCCTTTGAAATGCGCTTGAATGCAATGTCAAGAATCCACTCTTTCAACCTTAGAATGCATCTAAAGAGGCATAGGGCTTGTATGTGTATGTCAAAAAGTTCAGAAGCGAAAATACAAAGTTCAGATGGAAATAAAACAAAAAAGTGAGGAATGTCGTACAGATGCTCAAGGAATGAGAGAGAGGTGTGTTGCATGCCTTAAAGCACATTTAAATGAGTGTTGGTGGCCTAGAGAAGAGCAGCACAACAGCTAGATTCACCTTTTGTTTTCAGTGAGATCGATATGTCATTTAGCACTTTGATATGTTACTTACCAATGTTGAAATTGGTGTGCTGATCATAATTTGGCTTCACTTTCCATATGAGGATCAACATGTGTCCTAAAACCTTATGTAACAAATGGTATGTCATTGCACAACGAAATATCATTCTTGCACCAGAAATTATCTACAGATCTGTCCTTGAAAATGATATTTCAAAATTGATAAGAGAACGAATTTCCTGTGATCAGTGCACCAACATTTTGCATTATCCGAGTTGGTAATTGATATGCCATTTCTTGAAGAGTGATATGCTGGCCCAAAATCAGTGCACCAATCTAGGTTTAAAGGCTAACAACATTATTGGCCCAAAAATTGGTATGCCATTTCTTAAAAGTGGTATGTCAATTTTGTAGCAATTTGAATACTTAATTATGACCTTGATTGTTTACCAAATTCCAACTCCTATTATTGTAAGTCACTGGAGTTGATAAACAATGTTAACAAACAATATTGTGTTGCATAATACGTGTGATTGACAATACAAGAGTCAACTCATAAAAATTCCAAACAAACGTAATTCCAATTTTAACAAACAACTCCAACTATAGTATAAGAGATGGAACTAGAACTGTAAACAAACACAGCATATGTGCATGTCCAACCTATTTTAAATAAGAGGTTTATTTTTCTATAGGTACCTAGAATATCATGTTATGGATGTCTAATAAATTGGATGAGTAGATCCCATATTTTTAAGGTACAGCCCACCTAATAAAAAAAAGAGAGGAAAACATTGTATATGAGAGACGCCTACAACAATGACACTATAGGCACCTACACAGAAAACTCTTCTCTTTAAATAGTCCCTCTAAGTGCAGACATCTATCTTATATATCTTACATGATAATTCTAATATGAGAGAACACTAAGGATTTACAATTTTCTTAAGAACACACACATTTCAACATAATATATAAATAAATCAAGCTTTCTTACCACATCCCCGACTTTCTTCAAGATTCTCTTCCATGTTGAGTTAATCTTTTGAAGCTACTTGATTGTCCCACTCTTGCAGCTTTGATTTCTTCAAACTTCTCTTCCTCATGTTGATTTTCTTTCTTTGATTTTTAACCTTGCTTTTGCAACTTCAGATTTTTCCTACATTTAACTTCATATATGTTTTATGATGTATTTATACTATTATTCATCATTAAGTTTCATATCATCAAAACCATTTGAGAAAGATTTTTCTAACAATCATGATACTTTCCATTGCATGTTTTTAGTTGCAAGCAGGACTTTTCAACCCTTAGCCTTATGGAAGCACTCAAAAAATAATATTGGAAAGTTCCACATGTGGCAAGTTGATCACTCCATCTCCTGGCTATTCACATTATAAACCATTTACAGAAACAATATGTTGATTTTAGATATAGAACTAAGTTTGGTGTATCATTTCCAGAAGTAGAATATCAATTATACAAATAATTAGAGATATATGATTAAGTTCAATATATCATTTATGGAAAATGTTGATTATGGAAATAATTTGACATACAAGTCTAAATGATATGCCAAAAATTTCAAATTCCTTTACATTTAGATAGAACACAAACAACAAGAAAATGAAAAGAGGAAAATATTTTATTTCACCTTCCATTTTTCATGAAATTTTTCCCTTTTTCTGACATTCCTTTCCATCACTTTCCAAGTAAATGCTCCCATAAAGATGAATGAGGGCAAGCAACAGTTACTTGCAACTGACACTAGAGAACACTATAGTTTACAAAACAACAGCATAATCCACCCTTAAAAGTCCTTCAGAAAGAGATAAAAAACACCTTGACATATTATCACAAGCACAAACTCAAAGTGCAGATCTTTCCGAAAAAACCAAACTCGTACAAAACAACAGCATAATCCACCGTTAAAAGTCCTTCAGAAAGGGATAACAAACACCTTGACATATTATCACAATTACAAACTCAAAGTGTAGATCTTCCCGAAAAAACTAAACTCAGTGCAGTATAAGTGATCAACAGTGTGACAGAATTCAATTAATTGTACATACGACTCATAGATCAATGGGAAAATGAGGATCCAATGGAGGTTTCAAAGCCACGAAACTCTCCCAAAATGAGAACTGTAGTGTGGTCATCAAATTTTCAAACACATACTGGAAGGGAATCAAGGATATAATATAGTGCCATAAAAGTGAACATATGAAAACCAAGACATCAACCAGTCCAACAACAAGAAAATTTCAGCTATATGAACTCGATTTCATCATATGAATGCAGTAGCATGTGACAAGATTCTTGCATTTCAAGATAAAAACACATACCAATTTAAAAGGCGGCAATACGGTCCATTTTGGGCAAGACATCTAGGGTAAAAGAAGATGAAAACTTAGCTGCAGAGCCTGTTCTGTCAGCTTAAAACCAAACATGTTACCTACAGTACAGAAAATACGTTGGATTCATTTGCACAAGCAAATTCACAAACAAAGAGCCCAAATCCAGCTTAGTATATGTCTCACATTTATAAATCACTAGGACTATCAAATGCAAGCACGAGAAGATAGGCTATGCTGACTTTTTTGAAGCACAGATTTATCAGAAAAAGCCAACTTCTTCAGTAAAAATATATTTTACAGCTTTTCCAAAAAACCTTTGTATTTCAGAAAAATTAATTCACTTTTTAAAAAGATTGTTGAAAAGCACACATTTGGAACTGTTTTTTTAAAAAAAAAATATTGAGATACACAATAATTTCAAATGTCACCATTAAGGATCACCACCAAGCTAAATAAATCGAACCAATAATCTTCATGCAAGACTTGCTTATTTAAATGAGCTTAAAATTATGTTTAGATTTGGCTCACTTATAATCAAGATGATCATAAGTGAAGCCTTTATTGAGAATAACATTATCAAATTGAACATAAGTTTTTCAACAAGTCAAATAGAATTCATAGATCTAATGATTAATGGTATATTAGTGTATAAAATAGATGAGATTATGGAAGAAAATATATATTGAATTCTTCAACCTTGTAAAAAATGTCTACTTATCTTTTTTATAAATCCTTTATCTATCTATCTATATATATATATATAGATCTAGAAAAAAAGTGAATTTAGTAAATAACTTATCAAGAGATATGCCATAGAATGTATTTTAAAAATCCATATAAATTAATATGTACTATAAATTTTAAAACTAATAATAATTTTTAAATGAGCCATAATCGAGTTAAACTTCTTAAATTAATGATGTTTAAACTTGACTTGTTTATTTAAGCGAGTCTAAAATTATGTTCAACTTGATACATTTTTAAACAAGCCAAATTTAATTCAAGCTTTAATCAAACAAACATAGGTCATTCATCAAATGCCAAACAAAATTGTTAAGCCTAATGACCATAATGAACACTCTTTTCTTTGAACATGCACTTCAAAGATGATTGCACAACAATGTTGGAAGATTTAACTAAAAAGAAGTGCAATCTTCTTGAAATGAGTGGTGTAAGGGAGTGAACCAATGACGATTACTAGCATGGGTGAGGGCCACCAACACTTGACAGAAATCAAAGCAACCAACCAAAAACCCAACCATATGGGTGTGGCAATGAAGGTCATCACCAAGTGAGGTGGCTACAGGAGCTAATGCACCAATCCAACACTTGTTCCTCTCTTTTTATAATATGTTGAGGGAACTAGTGCTAGGAAGGTGGCTTATAGGGACAAGAGACCAAGACAGATGGATAGGAGGTTAGGGAAGGAAATCTAGGTTGCATGAAAAGAGTGTTACTAAGATGGAAAATGTGTATCATTATCAACACTAATTAGAGTACAATATAATAGGGATTGGATAAATAAGAATCCAATTACCCTAATACAACAAAAGAAGACAGCATAATAACTAATATAATGGGCTCTAACACTAGTGGCCTGAGAACTTAGAGAACAAACTCAGAGAGGAAGAAGGAGAACAAGAAGTCGACTCTGGTGGCCTGAGAACTCGGAGAACAAATGAGCTTTCCAGGAAACAGAAGGAGGGACTAGAGGAGACTCTCCCGATACTCATTTGCAATTGTGCTACCCACAGTGGTGAAGGAGGCGTCCAAGTCAGGTGATAGCTGCTTGGGAGTCACTAAAACTCATCGAGTGAAGGTTGGGAGTAGGTATTCTGTTAGAACTAAACTCTGTTTTTCGATAAACTATCTCTGCTTTGGTTTGATTCACGGAACTAAAGCTCATTTTCTCACCTTTTCTCATTTGTCTACCATTAGTATAGCTGGGACCTCTGGTTGGGCACTCCACCAAAATTAGAGGATGCTTAACACTTTTGGGTGGCAATGGGATTAGTTTGAGAAAATATTTTATTGTGATTTCAAACTGGTTTCTATTGATTATCTGCCGAGTTTATTAGAGTAAGGGTAGATTAGTTAGTTTTATTTTATTTTAAGAGGTTGATTAGTAACTTGAACCCTTCTTCAATCAAATATTTTCAAACCTAATTTCGTTGTATATAATTAGTAGCTTTGTAGCTAGGGTAGGATACTTAGGGTAGTTGTAATTTTCTTTTTGCGTATTTAGGTTTTAAGCTTGTTTTTTTACTTCCATCATTGATTGATGCTTTCCTCTCATTTATTTTGGGAACTTCACTGATTTACACTGTTTTGAGCTTCATTTAGAGGGGAATTTATTTTATTAACTGATTAACCAATCCTTGTGAAAGAATGACCCGTACTTGCTAATGTATTTCAATGTACACCGTGCACTTGTAGTTTTAAAACTTCGGACTGAAAATCCATCGAACAAGTTTTTACCCTAATACAACAAAAGAAGACAACATAATAAGTAATATAATGGGCTCTAACACTCTTCTTCAAGTTCAAGAATATATATTTGTCATACCCAACTTGGTAGAAAAAGTACACTCATGCTTTGGTAAAAATGTCTACAAGTAACTCCAAAGTCTGTGTATGCTCTGAAAATAAAAGGCTTTTTAAAGCAAGCATCTAGCCTAAGGGGTATTGAACATAAGGGTAAAGTAAGGACAATAGAAACTTGTGAATATTGAAGCATGAGCAAATCTCTTGTGTTTCTTCAGAAGGAGAGCACAGATGATAAAAACTTAACAAGGTGATAAAACTACGGGGGAAAACCTTAAGATAGAAACAAGGAAAATAAAAACAAAGCATTTCAATGGGCTCAAATACCGCAGTGATGAATGTCAACAACAAAGAGTGGCATATCAAAGACTCTCCACCACTAGTCCATTATCCATCAATGCAAAGAGCCGAAAGTTTTTTTTTTTTTGGCCTTTCAAACTTATTCATCGAAAATAACAAAGATAAGGTTCAACGAGAAGAAGAAACTAACATACGGTATCTGCCAGATCAGGGCCTCCTACTTGTAACGCGCTACCTCGTCATCGTTGGGGAAGAACCCCATGAGCCTCCCGGCGGAGTTTTGGTACGCGTACATGAAACCGCCCATCGCCCCGATCAATCCACCGGTTACCATGGAAGGGCCCCTGATGTTGGGCTTGATGCCTGCAATTCAACCCGTAAGAAACACCGGGATTACGGTGAGAGGAAGGAAGGGCGAGGGAATAGGAGATCTGACCGGAGAGGTAGCCGACGGCGACTGTGACGCCGGTTATGGTGGAGAAGCGGAGGTAGTCGAGGGCATTGAAGTTTCTGACCGTCCTCGTGAAGGGCGGGTTACGGTCGATCACCGGGTACTCCGGCTTCACCGCCGCCGTTATGTCTCTGTTCATCGCGCCGCCGCTCCTTCCCGTTCACCGACCAGCTCTCAATCTTCGGATCGAGATAGAGATCGTCCGTCGCCGTACGAAAACCAATTAAAATTCTTAAATTAATTAATTAAAATAACTAAATTAATACTTATATATTTCAATTCTAATTTTTAACTTTTAACTTTCTAAGATGTTCAAAATTAAAATACATTTTTTAAAAGAAAATGTAAATGATAATGTTTTTTTACATCAGAACATTCGAAAAAAACGTCTTCGTAACAAAATTTTTAATGATAATGTTTTTAATTTTTATCCGATGTCAATAATTATAAAAAGTGATAAATTTTTTCTCTCATTCAGATATCAATATTTTTTTACAATGTTTTAAAAAAAAATTACACTTCTTCGTAACAATGAGAATATTTTTACAATATTACAATAAATATTACAATGTTACGTAAAATGATAGACTTTTTTCTCCTTTTATTAAATTTTTTTTTACAATATTACAAAAAATTACACACCTTTTTATTACAACAAGAATATTTTTTACAATATTACAATATTTTTTATAATGTCTTAAATTTTTTTTTGAAACGTTTTATTAATTTTTACAACAAAATAATTACAATGCTATAAAAAATGTATACTTCTTTATTAAAACATTCTTTACTATATCAATATTTTTTTATAACGTTATAAAAAATTACACATTTTTTTATTACAACAGAAAACTTATATTTTATAATATTATAATATTTTTACATTTTAACTTTTTTAATAAAAAAATTACTATAGAGGGTTATTTATGCATGTAGTTGGATGGGTGTTTTCAAGTTGAGTTTTACCCTTTTTTTAGAAATTATACGATTTACAATAAAAAAGTGATGATAATATTTTTCTAAAAGTTATAATGAATGATGAATAAAATATGTAAAAGAATAATAAATAATATTTATTATAATAATATGATAATAGCTTTTTTTTAAAGTTGTCACGTGTAATAAATAGTAAAAAATCGTAAAAATTATTTGATAAATGATACTGTAAAATGTTGTGATACATAATGAAAAATGTGGTTACATAATGATAAATATCTACACAAATATAAATTATATTTAATAAATTACTGTAAAAAATTAAAACTACATAGTGTCTGAAACTAAGCACCGGGGCCTTAATCATTTAAAATGGTTTTACCACATAAAAAACTTGTAGAAACACAATTAATTAATTACAATTTCAATTTTATCCAGGCCCATTGCAATCCATCTTAATTCCATATTTTTCTTGCAGGCCCAAATCCAGCCCATCCTCTTTCTCTTTCTCTCCTCCTTTTTCAACCCTCCAGTGAGCCTTTTTTTTTTTTTTTTTCCTCTTCATTTCTTCTTTTTCAGCCCATTTCTCCATTCTTTCTCCAGCCCAACCCATTCCAGCTTCGTTTGGCAAAAGTTCATGGTCTTTGCACCTTCGTTTGATGAAACCGCTGCAATGACCACTGAGGTGAAAATAAGGTTTTATTTGTTTCTAACTTTAATTTTAATTTTATACGAACTTCTAAAGTCATTATTATCACATAAATTTTAACATATAAATTTCCATTTAACTCCGACGAAGATATGATTTTACTAATTTCAATTACTATATAATTTTAACTCTATTTATTTTATTAATTTTAATTTTAATTTTATTCCAACTTCCGAAATAATCGGAACTCTTCCCTGACGAGACCTACCTAAATCTCCATTCAACTCCAACGAAGATATGGTTCATTTTAATATATTTTAAGAAAATGAATTATAATAGTTGAATTAGTCAGAGATGAGATGGACAACAATTTAATTAAATTTAAATAAGCATAAAAATTAAAAAGCACTGTTATCCGAAACAAATAAATAAATAGGGAAGATAAGAATCATCCGACGAAGAGAAAAGGAAAAAGCGGATGCGACCACTCGCCGGCGACGATGCCGCTCGTCTGCCGCTTCCGCCTCCTCCCCGTCGCCGCCAGCCCTCCACCTCCACGGCGCCCTCTCCTCAACCGCCGCCTCCGCTTCTCCACCGCCACGTTCTGCTCCGCCGATCCGGCCGAACAAGCTCACCGCAAGTCCCCTCCCGACAAGAACCTCCTGAAAGCCAAGGACGCCGTTCTGGACCGCCTCTCCCCTGCTTCCCCCCTCCCCCCCGGCGCGCTCGACGAGCCCGACCCCCGCAATCTCCTCCCCAACCAGGCCATCGGCCTTGTCGCCTCCGCCCAGGCGAACTTCATGCGCGTGGTGGTGGAGTCCGCCCTGAGGGAGGAGAAGGTGGGGAAGGAGCTGCTGTGCGTCGTCCGGGCGGTGCTGAAGAAGATCAAGAGACGGGTGTTCGTGGGGGATAAGGTGCTGGTGGGGTCCGTGGATTGGGTGGACGGGAGGGGGATGATCGAGAACGCTTTCGCGAGGCGGTCGTTGGTCGGGGAACTGCCCGTGGCTAATGTGGATCATTTGGTGGTGATGTTCTCGCTGGAGCAGCCCAAGGTGGAGGCCTTTTTGCTCACGAGGTTCCTCATTGCGGCCGAGTCCACCGGCATTCCCCTCACGCTCGCCATCAACAAGCTGGATCTCGCTTCCGATGAGGTGCTCCCATGTCCCTGTCTAGTTTTGTGATATGGACTTAGTTCCGCATTTTGGTAGAAAGCTGTGCTTTTGAAGTGGTGATGTTTTCTTAGGTGCATTTAACGATAGTTGAAAGTTGGATAAAGTTGAAGTTAGAGTTAATTTCGTCAACGAAATTGAAATTATATAATAATTACATAATAATTTAGGTGATAAAAATTTATATGTTAAAATCTTTATAGTAATAATGACATTGGTAGTGATTTTAGGATTTAAAAAAAATTGGAACCAAATGGAGTCTTAATGGGTTCTCCCAAAATCATAACGAGTAGTATCAAAGTCATACGATCCGATGAATCTACCTTTGTTGAAAGAAACGGCTTGAAGTGATCTGAGGGCCTAAAGTTTAGAGTAGGCTACTAATGAAGTCATTGGTTTGGAAGTACAGTGGAATGATATGAACTTTAATCTTACTGGTAGAAGGTTCACTCTTGAAGTGGTGAACTTTTCCTCCTATTAGGTCGATCTTTTAGGATGGATTCTTTCAAAACCATAACATTTTGTGGTTTGGTTATCGTTTCTATTGACAATTTGGCTTTGGTGCAGGCCTTATCTTCTTGGGAGTCACGGCTTTGCGGTTGGGGTTACGATCCTGTGTTTTGCAGTGTTGAGACCAAGTGTGGTCTGAAGACGATTGAGGGTCTGCTGAAGGGAAAAACAGGTGTCATAGTTGGTCCTAGTGGTGTTGGAAAATCGAGCCTTATCAATGCTTTGAGGGGAAACCAAAGCAATGCGGATCATGAACTCAATGAAAACTTGCCCGGTAGTGTAAGTTTGCAGTGTTTGTTTTGAGTTTTCTTTTTCTTTTTTTTCTGCATGATCATCACTCTTTCTATGCGAAGAAACATTTTCACAAACACTCTATCAGCTTGGTTCACATTGTGAAATGTTCTCCAGCTATATGATTTTTCCTTCCGATTTAATTTGATGTAGGGCAATGCACAACTTAATAGGTGTCGTTTGTTTTCTGTTCTTGATAAAACAATGCAGTTTCAGGTTGAAGGGCAGAAGTGGTTTGAACACCAGCGTGTAGGTACAGTCTCTAAGAGAAGTGGCAGAGGAAAACATACCACGCGGCATGTTTCCTTACTTCCACTATCTGAGGGGGGGTTTCTTGCTGACACTCCTGGGTTTAACCAGCCCCATTTAATGCAAGCTACAAGGAAGTCCCTTGCACAAACGTTTCCAGAGGTTTGCCTTTTTGTGTGAGCACAAATAAGCCTACAGTAGTGTTTTTATAGTTGTGATATTTTTGTTAGGGTTCGAATTCAGGCCATTTTTTTATTAAATAGAGTTAAAGATCAACCATATATGTTATCTGCTTTTGGTTAATATGCTTTTGGTAGCTACCAGTTATGGATATCACTTTGCAGCCTTCTATACATTTATTTTCTCTTTTACATCATATGTGATGTTTTCTTTTGTTTTCTTTTCTTTTGTACATTTTTTTAGATCAGACAGATGCTCAGAGATAGTGAACCATTGAAATGCTCATTTAGTGATTGCCTACATCTTGGTGAGCCAGGGTGTGTGGTGAAGGGAGACTGGGAAAGATACCCATACTACATTCAACTACTTGATGAGATCAAAATCAGGGAAGAGTTTCAGCTGCGGACATTGGGAACCAAGCGAGAAAGTGATGTCAGGTGAAGTCTATTTTTCTCCCTAAAAATTAAATGGCTTGTTTCCCATCATTCTGTCCTGCAGTAGCATTCATATTAGTGACATCATCAATCAGTACATGCAGCACCTTGGCCATTTACTCAAGATTTCACCAAATCTTATCTGAAGGCATTAGGTTACAATTCCACAGACTAAAGTTCTCAAAATGAAAATAAGTTATACTTTGGCGTGCATCCTATATTCAAGTTTTCTTATAAAGTTGCAAACTTACCATTTTGCAGATCATTTTTCTTCCATGTCACTTGAAAAATTTACTGATGTGCTATCATAATTTTTTTGGTTAAGGTAGTGGTTTTGGAACCCTTGGATGCCATCATAATCCTGTTTTAATTATTGACAACTGTGATGTTAAGTTTTATTGCATTTGGAATATATTTTTTACTTCTTGCTGGCATGTGAATGCATGAGGTTCATTTGTCCTTGATGCAGGTATAAGATGGGTGATCTTGGTGTCAGACAAGCAGAACCACGTCTTGAGCCTAAGAAGCATAGAAGGGTTTCTAGAAAACGGATGAATCAATCAATACTTGATGATCTTGAAGAGGACTACTAGAAGGATAGTAAACAAAAACGGTGGGTTAAAGCTTTCCTAAACACCATAGATTTCTAAGCAAACAAAAGCTGCGGCACATTTAAAATCATAATACTGTAAATACTATGTCAATTTTATTTTGTTTTTAGGCTAAGGTTTTTCTTTTTTTCTTTTTGCAGTATGCTTTAGATGTATAAGCTATTAAGATATGAAAAGCACAAATACATAACCTTTTGTGTTAAGTATGCCTGTACTTTTTACCTTTTAGATGTATATGCTTGCAACTTGTTCTCAAAAACAGCTTACCATTTTCTAGGTAAGATGTGCTAATAGATTGTGGACTGAAAATGGAATATTGACTATTGAGATTGATGTACAGTTTGACTTTGGGTAACTTGATTTGAGTTAATATATATATATATTCAGATGTAGCCACGTCTGTTTAGAATTTTTTTTAAAGAAAACTATTTTTAACACATTTTTCTGGATTATCTTGGTTTTTAACCCAACTTGTGTTAAAAAATAACCTAAGAAGGCAACAGAAAAGTGACCTCAGTCATTGTTTGATTATTAACTCTTTTTAAAAAAAAATATTACTTTAAAATAATTTTAATGTATTAGTGAAATTTTGAATCTGAAGTCATAATAAGTTTTAATGAAAGGTCTCTTAACCATGACTTTAATGATTTATTGTTTGATTGGTAACTTGAAACTTGATTATTAACACTTTATTGCATTTTGTTGATTTTTGACCTAAGTTATTGTTGGCACCCTATTTTTGAGTCCCCACAATCCCCCTTAATTTGGACGAAATTTTTGAGGTTTTGGCCTCCCTTCACACCTCCCTTTAACCGACTCTTTAAAAATCTGAATTAATTAATCTACAAAGTATTTAATCAAACAATCAATTAATCCCATAAAATCAACCAAATAATTAATCAACCCTAATTAATTAATCTTCAAAATGCTTACGTAATCAATCAATTAATCCTTAAAGGACCTCTAAAATGTCTTAATTAATCCTTCAATTAAATCTTTAAAATCCCTTAATTAATTGATTAATCAATAAACATATTCCCAATCCAATCATCTTAATTAATCCGTGCATCACCTTAAATGATGAATTAATCGCTTCACTCAAATTTAATCATCAAATCATTATAATTTAAATCATTAAAATCACTATAATTTAATCCTTAAATTCACTTAATCAATCTTTAAAATCACCTAATTTAAATATTTAAATAATCCTTAAATGACTTGGTTAAAATCTTTAATTAATCCTTAAATTTCTTAATTTAAATATTTAGTTAATATTCAATCACTTAATTGGAGTCTTTAATCAAAACTTAAGAAACACTTAAAACAACTAATTACAATCTTAATATAACCATCACATCATCTTTGAGCCCAACTGAGATCCAAGTCCAATTCACCCTTGATCTAGGGTTACGTTTGTTTGTAATTCTAGTTTAGTTTCAACTTTTGTATTATAATTGAAGTTATTTTGAAGTTTTTATAAGTTAATTCTTGTATACTTACTATTTATATTGTATAACATAGTGTTATTTGTTAATATTATTTATCAACTCCAGTAATCTACGATAACCGAAGTTGAAGCTTATAAACAAACAAGGCCTAGGTCCAACCCATCAATCCAGACCTACTCGCCTGACCTAGATCGCTCTGTTGCCCCCAATCGAGGACACACCCTTGCCGCCATAGCTCTTTGCCTTCCTCCCTAGAAGGACACGACCACCTGTTTGCTAGTCTCATGCTACCACATCATCTAGCCGCCTCGTCTTTCAAAGGGGTGAGTGACCCTTCAACGACGATCAACAATACTCGCAAGAGAAGGGGGGAAGGCAAAAGCAGAACCATCAACTCCTCCACCCCCATTCTCACCCTAAGGTCACTAATATATATGTAAAGATGCAATTTTACACAGTTTTAACAAACATAACAAACAATAATCACAAAACAAGTAGTTCTAATACTTATAAAAAAAATGTATGGCTGAGATGAAGTGGTGATGAGTTCAACGATCCAGGTTTCATTTGGTTTCAATTTTTTTCGACTTCTAAAAAAAACTGTTTCCAAACACACACCTATATTGTGTTTGCAACATAGCCAATTCTACATCATTGACTAAGCTTTTCATAACAAATTTGCTACGTAAGACCTGGGAAAATTGCACCATTTCCGTGAGATAGAAGTTTTATATAACACTGGTGGTATATTACTTTCACAAGTACAATATGCTGCTTCGATTTTTTTTTTTAAAAACAAATCTAATTGTAAACCAGTTAAGACGCCATTCCCTGGAAAACTGAGTAGATATGAGATATCTTACTCAAACTAGAACACAATGTCCTGATGTTGAAAAACACAGAAGCATGGTCGAATGCATTCAATATCTACGTATTACTAGACCTGCTCCAAATTTTGCTGCAAACACCTTGAGTCAATGCATGCATACACCTTCCTATCATCATTTTCTTTTAGTGAAACGTATGTTAAGATATATAAAAGGAACAATAAATAAAAGTTCACCTTTTACATCACAATGCACTCAAAATTTTTACAAAGTAGCAACCAATAGTTTCAAGAAGTTCAATTGAAGCCAAATATCACACCATGACAACTATAGTTGCCGAGCTTACTTGAATGGCAAAAACCTTTTTAAAGAACCAAGAATTCCAATATTTGAAGTTCCAAAAATCATGAGTGACAACAATAGTGCTGTGTATCTTTCAGCAAATCCAGTTTTACACTCAAAAGCTAAGCACGTACATTTGGATCAAGGCACCCCCCCCCCCTCACCCTCAATCAAGTTTCCGATCCTGAGACACTCGTTCATCAGCTTAGGCCAGTTTAATGTTGTCTATGTTTGTTGTTGTGGTACAACTGATCTAATCTCCAGGATTTTTTAAGGTTCAAATCACTTGTCCTTAAAAATGACTCTGCAATCTTGAATGTGTGGGCTTTTATTTTGAAACTTTTATCCAAGTATTTCTTAAGATATGTTTTTTTGCATTGGGTGCATGCTTACTGAAAGGTCTTAAAATATGTTTTTTTATGAGCAGGAACTGCCCGTGCACTATTTTCTTGCATATTGAGTGTCAAACTACAACTGATTCTGTGATACAAACATTTGTTTGATATTTTTTTCCTGAAAGAAGACTCTTTTGTCTTTTAAATGAATGTGATTTCATGATTATTCATTGAGTAGATAAATGGGAGGTTTGTGCCACCTAAAAATCAACAAAAAGAAAAATTTGAAAAAAATTTCATTGTTGAAATATTAAAAATGTAGAAATAAAAATTTTTATAAGACCATTGTTGAAAAATTTATATTTAATTTTAAAAAAATTCTAAATTTTTAACATTTTAATAATGAATTTTTTTTAAAATTTTCTTTTTTATTGATTTCAGAAGCACAAACCACCACCCCTTAAAAGATATAAATTTTCGAAGTTGCACGTATTTACTATCCTCCTCGTAAAGAGACAATTTGTTGCTAGTTTGTTATGAATTGAACTGCAATCTGATCAATGATCTAAACATTTATTTCATATTTTTGCTCCGAGGAAGACTCATTTATCTTTCAAATAGATGCAATTTAATGATTGTTTATTGAGTAGATTAAAAGATATGGATTTCCAAAGTAGCATTGGTTCACTATCTTATTTAAACAAAGATTGTCCACCATCAATTTGACTTGCATTAAACTATAATAGACTCAATGATCTGAACATTTATTTGATATTCTTCCTCTAAAGAAGACTTGTTCAACTTTCAAATGGTTGTTATTTCAAGATTTTTCATTGAGTAGATTAAAAGATATGATTTACGAAAGGCATGTCTGTTTATTGTCCTATTTGTGTGAAAATTGTCTGTCCATGAATCTTTAATAATTAAACTGCAACTAATCTGGTGACCAAAATCCAAATACATCATCTTTCCTTAAAAGAAGACCTGTTTAGCTTTCAAATGACCTTGGTTTCATGGTTTAGCTTTCAAATGACCTTGGTTTTTTCAAATGACCTTGGTTTGACCTGTTGGTTTCACATACACCAACATACTTGCATGCATATACATCTAGGGATAGTTGAGAGATCAACTTAGGTTGGGTGGATTGAGATGCCGATACCTAGAGCACCCATACCTAGAGCACAAATCTAGAGTCTTAGGGTCACAGACCAAACCTTATCTACACATTCAAGAGATCGGCTTTCCACAAGTTTTCTTATTTTTCCCTTCAAAAAACTAAGTGACAACTTCATTTTCTTTCCTGTAAAAATAACATTGCAATTATGTTAAAACATAACTTAATTTTAACCTAAATAAGTTGCTTTCTATAAAAACATAACTTAACTTGAATTAAAAACTAAAAAATCAATTTTTAATAAAATGTATTTCAACAATTTCTACAAGTTTAACCCAAATTAAAAACCCAATTTTTAATAAAATTTTTTAACATAATTTATATTAAAATTTAACCTGATTTGAATTAAAACATAGTCTGGATTAAATTAAAGCCTAACTTACATTGTTTAGAAACTTAAAACTTAATTTTTAACACTTTTTGCTACATTTTCTTGATTTTTAACCTTTTTTAATAAAAAAAACCTTGATCTATTTATGAGGCAAAGACCCAAAATAAGATTGATACAAAGTGAAGGGAACTAGACCAAAACTTCACTAACAAGAAAAACTAAAAGAACCAAAGGAGCAAAAAGCCGATTGAATCAACCAAACTGTTAGGCAACCGACAAACCAAAGTAAGATTTGGTTAAACCAATCAACCAAGATAAACGATCAAACCAAACATCAATGGCCGAACACATTGAAGAAGAAGGTCTTGATTAAATCAATCAGTTAGGACAACCAATCACACCAGGCAAATACAATGAGCAATCTTTTGAAACGAATTTCGGCCTAATCAATCAGTCTGGTCAACTGGTCAGATCAGACAAAAAATTTAAACTCCCACAGGCATTAGCTTCCAACATACTAATCAAAATAGGGGTCGACCAATTGAACCGGCCAGTCAGATTGAACCAAAAATCTGTATTCGGCCATCGAGGAAGAAATGACAGCACACATTTCAAATTATCACAGAAAAGTTACAAAAGTTCTTTCAAGGATGGCAACTCAAAGCACTTAAATGTGCAGGAAGAACTATGCTAATCAAATCGGCTATCTGCTCAGTAGGAGTGTTGCTTCATTTGTTAAGAAAAACACTTTTGTGTTCTACACAATATTGCAGAAATGAAATCTCAAACTATGACTTCTTTTGATCATATTAATATAATACAGTTAATCTTCCATTCTAAGAAAATCTATATCCAAACCCAAAAATGAGCACTACCCATATCAAAAAAATCTCACTTCTTTTAATATTCTTCATTTTATTTTATTTGAATTGTAAATTGCAGATGCTAATGCATGCATTTATTTTAATTACTTTCAAAGTATTTATAGGCAGTAATTGCTCCGGTTTTTAGCTGTGAAATTTTAATGTTTTGAACAGTCTGCTGTAAAACCAATGGCTGCACAAAAGCGTGTGTTCATGTTACATACCTCAAGATACCATGCTTATCTTTTACAAGGCTTTAGTATCTTCTTCTCCATCACATTAAGAACTCCTCACACCACTGATCTGTGAAGCTTCGGCTTGAGGTAAGACGTTGCTGGTAAAGAATCAATGTTCTGGACGACTTTTGTTGGAATCCTCTTTGTCCAGCTCCCTTCGTCTTTCCCCATTGCTAACCACCATCTCATCTGAATCTAATCCACGCAGGATTGCCTGTCTTCTCCTATTTCCATGGTCAGCTGAAGCACCACAATATGATTCATTTGAATCAGCTGGAAGGTTCGAAGAACTCGATTTTGATGAATCAAAACAGAAACGATCTTCGTCATTCTGTTTACCGTCATCAATCATTCTCCCTCTTTCGGTAAAGTTGCCATTTCCAGGTTGCAGAGCACTTGGGCACTCTAAATTTCTAGGGTTCGGATAAGAAGTTCCCTTTCTACCGAATCTTGGACTAACCAATCTGGAATCTGAATCTTCCTCTTGCTTCAATCCACCATTTTGCTGCCACCGAGACTGATGCTGATCGGAGCAATCACTAGATCTCGTCCTGCCTCCACCTCTCGCAGTTTGAATCTGATCGACCGAATCCAATACTTGTTCTTCACTGTCTGAAAAAGCCGATTCACCACACGAAGAAGTGGAATTCCTTGAATCCCTTCCGGCCCGCCCAAGATTTCTGGAATTCAAGCTCCCAAGCTTGCCGCCATTTCTTCTCCTGTCCCGACGCTGATCACCAGCATTTCTGATTCCACCATGGCCGTGTCCAATCCGATCCGCAGATACCAGCCCTTCTCCAGCCCCCGGCCCCAATCTCCCTTCCTCCCCCTCTTCCAATCCAGAAACCAGCCCGTAAGGCCTCACACTATGAACCACGCCCTTCGGAAAGAATCTCGCCGACGGCAACCCGTCGATCGCCCGGAAGACTTGCGGACCGTCCTTGTCCGTCCACATATCGAACCCCCCGGGCTTCTGGAATCGGTCGGCCAGCACCTTCACCTGCTCGTCCGCCTTGACCGAGAACAGCTTTGGCGCTCGCTCGACCACCTCCCACGGTCGCTCGAGCTCCGACACCGCAGCCTTGAGCTCGGCGCGCTTCCGCATCTCGTAAATCTGCCGCTCCCGGCAGAGTCGCGCCTTCAGGAGCTGCTTCGCCTTCTTCGCCTGCATCCGCTTCCACTGCCACTTGGACACGCCCCCCGGGTACGTTCTCGGCCCGCCGCCCATCCGTATGCCGAGGGACGTGGTGGGAGGTGGAGTGGAGATTCCAGATGGAAAAGACACGGGAGCGAACTGTGAAGGAGAAGACAGAACCCTAGAGGAGGACAGACCGGCGTGCGGTGGTGGCGCTGGGAAGGAGACGGAGGATGGGATTATTGCGGACCACATGTTCTTCTACGATTACAACATCACAGGAAGCGGCAACGGCGGCGGCAGCGGCAGCGGCGGCGGCGGGCGGTGACGAGAAGACGAGAGGTGTGTAGGATAAAAAAAGTGTTTTGCATATATAGAAAGATTTGAAACCCATTTGTAAAATGCTTATGCAATCGAGTTTATTGTGATTATTACGTGACGTTTGGCATTAAGCCGTGTGCTTATAATGGTTGGTTAGGTTATTTTGTCTTCTTGTTTATTTCTTTTTATGAATATCTATATACTAATTTTATTAAGAAATTTATTTACGTCATATTTACAATTTATATTAAATTTTTATTATTTTAATATTCAAAAGGTCAAAAATCGTAAGCGTGTGTTTATTTACATTCCTATCAATTTTCACATAAAGCATCCAAATTTTGAGATTTTTATCATTTCATGTACGTGTACTATAATACATCGTATTTTTACTATTTCCAGTTAAATTTCAAAGTTTTCGTTTTCTATTATTTTCTAAATTTATGTTATTTCTTTTCTCGTTATTTTCACGTATACAAATATATTTTTAATTAGTAAAAATAGATCTAAAAAATACTACATTATTAGACTATATGTAATGATATGGGATCCTCTTGGATTGTGAATTCAATTGAAAGCGAAATTGTTAAAAGTATGACATACATAAAATATACAAAGGACATTTTGCAGACAAATTCACACAAAGTAACTCTCTTAGAATGTTTAACATCCATAAATCATTAGTCAATATGACACAGTTAAGCTCAAGTAACTCTCTTGGAATATTTAAGATCAAAATTCAATCACCACACACTGTACTAAGCCCAAGACTCTTTGGGAAGAGTCAACCATTTATGAGCCGCGCGCCTTTTTAGTTGTGACTGTGGTGCTACAAAAAAAATGTACACATGGATCAAACCATGAAGAACCAGCAAGAGAGGAGTGAGAAGCAAAAGGTCATGCAATTTTTGCTTGAACTGAATGACACATTTTTAACCATCAGAGGCCTGATAACACCTTTACCCAATATATATAAGTAGAGTTTACAAGCTAAATAATACCACTGGAAGAGAGACCAAAGGATGTAGCAAGTCATTTCAATAATTTTGATAATGCGGCTATATATTCAAGAACAAAACTACTCAACCCAACGATCGCAGAAATCAAAAGGGGAATAAGAAATATTACTGCATTCATTGTGAAACAACTGGATACACGACTAGCAGATGCTTTTGGATTGTGGCTTTCCTCCAAAACACCAAGTATCATAAAGTACTTCCAAGAAACAACAAAATCAAAGACAACAAACCCCCGTCCACTTGTAATGCTACATCTGAATATGATGATAGTACTCACCAATCATCTCCTTTTATGCAAAAACAAATCAATCAGATCATGAATCTCACTAATGTTGCACCAACGACTATGACAGGTAGTAAATCTTGCCTTAATTAGTCTATTGCCCTTACCGATGTTGCTCATAACATTACAACTTTGTGTGCTTCCTATGGTAATTAAAAATATTTGAATCATAGACATAGGAGCTGTAGATCACATGAATTATAATTTAAGATAGCTATATAATATTTAGAAGAATGTGCTTGTAGAATTTGTTAATCTTCCAAATGGACACATGGTCAAAGTTCAAGCTTGTGGGGATGTCATTGAAAATTTATTCTAAAATTCAATTCTCATGTCTTACCTTAAGTAAACAATACCAATGGAATTGATTACTTAAATTAAATTCTGTTCACAAAAATACTTTGAGAATTAAATTCATTTCAATTCAATTCTCATAAATTCCACCAACACAAATACTTACTAAATAACGTTCTTCATGTGTCCGATTTATTGAGACATTGCATAAAATAATTGAATATCCCCTTGACGAAAGAGTTGCAAACTATTTACCTTTTAATGATGAAAACTAGAGTTTATATATTCTGACTGTTGCCTTGCTAAATTTCATAGACTGCAATTTAGTCCTGGTTTTTTTAAATCTACAGAATCTTTTAATTTCTTGCATTAATTGTGACATTTGCGGTAAATTTTCTATCCCTTCTATCTGTGGTTTCAGTTACTTTCTAACTGCTAATTGTGGATGACTTTACCAAATGCATGTGGACTTGACGAAATCTAAACTTGAAGCATACATGCTGATTAGAAATTTTCTTGCTATAACTGAAAACTACTTTAATAATACTAAAGTTCAAGTGATGAGAAGTGACAATGATAGGAAGTTCTTATCATAGAATATCTTAAATTCTAAACTTTAAATCTTAAATTCTAAATCCTAAATTACTTGTTGAAAAAAGAGTTATACTACACCAAAGATCATGCAGTTATACCCATCAACACAATGGAGTTGTGGAAAGAAATTACACAAACATTTACTTGAAATAACTAAGGCTGTTAGATTTTAGGCATCTTTGCCTTAAGAATTTTGGGGTTTAGGATTTAGGGTTATTACATTTCAGGAATAATATTTTTATAATATTATTTTTATTTAAAAAAATAGTAATTATTTTTATATAAAGAGATTTTAATAAAAATAAGCATAAATTGATACAATAAAATACCTCAACCTTGTAAAATACAACATGGAGCACAATCTAATTAATTAAAACATTGAAAGGTCATGGTTGTGATGTCCTTAAACTATTTAACTCATGTCATTGAAAGGTCTAGGGCTTTCTTTCATAAAAATATTCAATACCATTGATATATATATATATATATATATATATAGTCAATTATTCATTTTTTTAACCATTTAACTTATCTTTACATGCATCTAATTAAATCCATATGTTCATCTAAATCGTTCCCATCCAACAGCAAAAAAAAGAAAAAAAGATGGCAGGACAATTTAATTATATATGCCTAAACGGAAAGTTAAGAAATAAAAATATAAATGGAAATAAAAAATTCAAGTGGAAATGAATATAAAAAATTAAAAATGTCAAAAAATAGGTATTTGTATACGTCGTTGAAAGTCAAAATATTTTAGAAAATAATGATTATTTAAAAATTAGAAAAATATGAAAATTTCAAATCTTTCTTTCTCTTTTCATTTCCTTTCTTTTTTTATTTTTCTTAGATTAATATGAAATTTTAATATATAATAGATTATAAGATAGATTAACCAATTATATAATTATTTTTAATTTCAAAAATAAAATATTAATTTAAAAATAAAATACTAATATTTTCTGTGTAAAAAGAAGTAAGACTCAAAAATTTTGCAATATATATATTTCTTTAATTTTTTGGAAAAGAAATGTTGGATGAACCTTAAAACCTATTCATATCTTTTTTAATTTTTTTCAATCATAAAATATTTTTTATTGCAACATTTATATTATAGCTACAAAATTATTTTTATAAAACTTACAAATTATTTTTTCTTTTTATATTGTTCTTTTTTTATTTTGTATAATTTCCTTTTTCTCTCTCAGTAGAACATGTTTTTCGTTAGATTTTTTATCTGGAATGTCAAAATTTCGTAAGATTGAAGATATAGAAAATCTGAAATTTATTTTCTTATGGGGTGTTTGTACTCGTTGGAAATCAATGAAAAGAAATTTTTTTAAAAAAATTCATTACTGAAATATTAAAAATTTGGAAATGAAAAATTTTATAGGATCATTTGTACATGCTATGAAAATTTATATTTAATTTTTAAAAAATTTAAAATATTTTAAATTTTTAATATTTTAATAATAAATTTTTTTTTCATTGATTTTCAAAAACCATAAACTCATTAGATTCCATCTTACATAAATACTAAAAATTTTAATTTCTTTTTTCTATTTTCAAATATTCTTCTTCCACAATCGTCGTCATCCCTTCTTTCCCTATTTTCTTTTTTTGTAGACTCTACTACTCAAATAGCGTTGGGTTTCTTTTTCCCCATAGGACCACAAAGTATCGTATACTTGTTTTCTAATTGTCCTAGCCAAAAGACGTAGAAGAACATTTTAACTATTTACACAGTTCGTTAGAAAATGTGATTGAACATTCTTTTAGTATTTTGTTACACAGTTCGTCATCTCCGTTTTCATATCAAACCCAAATGAAAATTATTATTGCATGTATGACTTCATAACTTTATAATAAAACAACAATGTCAATCGGAAGTTGATGCCTTGAATGATGACGTATCAAGCGCTACAGAGGAATTGGGTGATAAGCTAAATGAAGTAAATAGTGCAACTGTTTGAGATGAAAATAATATGGTTGTTGTATGTGATATCATTCGTGATAATATAATGATATCTTAGATGTGAACTCCTTGCTTTGCAAAAATATGCATGTGGGTGTTGATAATGAACATGATTTTTGTATTTATGAATTGTTTGCTATTGATAATGTGTTTGATTGTTGTACTACTTTTTCAATGCAGTATGTGTTCTTTCTAATGATGCATGTGTTTGCCATTGTCGCTGTTGTATTGTTGAAATTATTATTGAAGATGTTGTAATGTGATTATTGAACTCTATTTTGTTCAATTAATTTGACATTGACTTTGACATTCAACTGTATATTTAAATTTTGTCGTATATTCGATACCTACTTTACATAATTAACCTCTTTTCTCATCTTTTTACAGTGACTTAATTGACTTCCTTGGTATGGATGATATTCTAGACCCATATGGTAATGCTCCCCCTGCGATGATGAACATCAGCTTAGAAGGACCATCTCAACTACAGCTCACCTCACAATGAGTAGATTGGGATGATAACACCACTTTGCATTTCTAGACATATGCATTGACCTTGCTATTGTTGGATATAAATCAGCAACACACCTTGATAAGAAATGTTATGAAATATTAGAGATGAGGTTGTTTGAACAAATAGGGTATGTGAGAACCAAACAACAACTTATAAACAAATACAACAAATTTAGAAAGGATTGATAATTATGGAAAATTTTAGAAAATCAAATAGGAATTGGCTAGGATTCCATTAGAAATACATGAGATAACACTGATGACGAATGGTGGGCAACAATGAAATTGGTATGTATATTATCATCTTCATATATGTATTGTCTACATCCTTTACATTTGTATCGTAATGACAATAACACATTTTTCAGTGTAAATTGAGATGTGAAAAATTCTATAAGAAGGGAATCAAGTTCATCGATAAACTTGTTCAACTCTTTAAATGGTTGATAGCAACTGGAGGAAGCTATTAGATTCCTTCAATGAGTATGGGTCCCATTGATGCTCGATGTTGAACTCTTCACACGAAAAGTAGAAGTTCTGAAGCCAATATCTGAGCCGGAGAAGTATTGTCACCATCACACAAAAGAAGAAAAAAGGAAAGAGGTTGTAAAAGAAAAAAATTGATGTAATTGCGAAAAGTATGAGTAAGTTTGATGAGAAGGACAAACAACTTTCAATCGAACGATGTCAGGAGACTTTACATAGCATTGGAGTGATCCAGAGTTTGGTGTTGTGGAAGTGGGCAATAGTTATTCTTTGACAACCAAATAATAGGGATATCTTTTTAGGTATTCAAGGAGACGAAGTCAAGAAGGAACGGCTGGAGGATTGTAAGACAATAGCGAATAAGGGATCAACCTTCATGATTTGATGTACTATTTTGTCCCTTTGTTGTATTGTTATATGTTATGAATGAATGTAGCTTTCTAGTCTTGTAAATATTATTTCATCTAGTTTTGTCTAATGAGGGAAGTGTGCTGAAGTGGTATGAGAAATTTCATTGAACAGGGGATGGTAAAATTTGTCTAAGTATACTAACAGAATTTCCTCTCCCTTGGAGAGGAATATTCATTAATTTAAAAGTTCAAAAATTAACTTAAATAAAAAATAAACAGAAATTCGTCCCGCTTAGACAGAAATATCCGTTGATTCAAAATGATAAAATTTAGCCTAAGTATACCAATGGAAGTTCCCCTCCAAGGGAGAGGAATATCTGTTAATTTAGCTTCAGTAAAAATTAATTGAAATAAAAATGGTGAAAAATTAATTTAAATAAAAAATGAACGAAATTTCCTCTTACTTGGACAAGAATATCTGTTGATTCAAAATGATAAAATTTAGCCTAAGCATACCAATGAAAGTTCCTCTCTCTTGAAGAGGAATATCTGTTGATTCAGAGGTTCAAAAAATTAACTTAAATAAAAACTAACAGAATTTTCTCTTGCTTGTACAAGAATATTCGTTGACTCAAAATAACGAAAGTAGCCTAAGTATACTAATGAAAGTTCCTTTCCCTTGGAGAGGAATATTTGTTGATTCAAAATAACGAAAAATTAACTTAAATAAAAAACCAACAAAATTTCCTCTCGCTTTGATATTAATATCTGTTGATTCAAAATAACAAAATTTAGCCTAAGTATACCAATGGAAGTTCCTTTCTCTTAAAGAGGAATATTTGTTGATTCAAAGGTTCGAAAAATTAACTCAAATAAAAATCAATGAAATTTTCTCTCACTTGTACAGGAATATCTGTTGATTCAAAATGACAAAATTAGTCTAAGTATACTAACGAAAGTTCCTCTCCCTTGAGAGGAATATACGTTGATTCAAAATAGAGAAAAATTAACTTAAATAGAAACTAACAGAATTTTCTCTTGTTTTGATAAGAATATCCATTTATTCAAAATGACAAAATTTAACTTAAGCATACTAATAGAAAATCTTCTTTAAGAGAGGAATATCTGTTGATTTAGAGGTTTGAAAAATTAACTTAAATAAAAATTAACAGAATTTCCTCTTGCTTATACAAGAATATCTATTGATTCAAAATGATGAAATTAACTTAAGTATACCAATGGAAGTTCATTTCCCTTGTACCGCTTATATTGAAATATCCATTGATTTAAAATGATAAAAAATTTTTTTTTTTTAAAATGGTGAAATTAAATACATACATGCTATGGTAAAAAGAAAGTGTATATTTTTATAACATCGTAAAATTTATTGAAATATTGTAAAAAATATTCTCGTTACAATAAAAAAAATGTATATTTTTTGTAATATTAAAAAAAATTATTGACATCTAAAATGAAAAAAAAGGTTTAATAATTCGAAAAGACGTACCTATTATTACGTTGTTAAATAAATTTGTTTTTATATTTTAAAGAAAATTATTATTAAAATTATTTGATACGTAATTATTATTATACTTTTTATAAAAAAAAATCCATTAAAGAACGTCCAGGTCGACACTCTAAAGATAAACATGGCTGAGTTCTGCCAACCGAACGAGGCCTACGTCTCCTATTTGTGACCACCGGATCCATCATTTTCGACGGAGATAAGGACGACCATTGACTCGATGCACGTGGGCCACGTGCACGTCAAAATATGTGCACCACCGCAAAATATCTCACGCTAAGATCGACACTTCATTAGTTAAAACTTTTCAGAAATTAAAAAACTTTTTTTAACAGATTCTTTAATATAATTAAAATCGATATATAAGTTAAATCACTAGGATAATTTGATAACAAAATGTTTCAGAATATTATAAAAAATAGAAATTAAAATTGTATTTGTTAACAAGATAAGGTGAAATAGGATGTGATATTTTTTTTACGTAATTTTCGAAATAATATAATTATTATTGTTATTTTTTATTTATCTTATTTTATTATAATTATTATACACAATCACGTGTAATAAAATTTTTATTACCTCGTTAACAAATAAATCTAAATCTTACCGTAAAATACTACGAAAATCGATTGACCATGTAAGGGTAAAAATGTAAAATTAATGATAAATTAATAAGATAAGAATTTAAAATTAATGTCGTTACAATATAAAAATCTAAATAGTACGCTAACATATGGGTAAAAATGTAAAATTACAATAAAATATGAAAAAAAATCTGAGTGACATAAATTTTGTATAATCAGGTAATAATAATAATTACATGTTCACCAATAATTTTTTTAATTTTGAAAGTTAAAAAAAATTAAAGATAAAATTATTTCGTCAACGAAATTTAAATTATATAATATTTTAAATAATAAAAATTTATATATTAAAATTTATAAAATAATAATAACGTTTAAAAATCATAGCTACGATTTCTTTCAAATTTAAATTTAAATAATAATTCAGGTATAAAACAACCCATCGCCACATTCTCGCTCGCCTTCCTCTGCGAAATTCATGGTCATCCACATCCGCGAGGGTGGCTCTGCAGATCCATCTCTGTCCGCGTCCACAGCTCGAGCAACAGTAGCGGGGAGTAGAAAATATCGGTCGCGGCAAGTATAGTCAATCCGTGCAGCTACACGTTGCCCTGGCCCCCGCTTTCGGAGTTGCCGCGAACGTGGCGGAACAATCTGATCCACGGCAGGAGGGTGGAGGAGAGGTCGGACCGACGGCGGAGACGAAGATGGACAGCCCAAACGGAGGAACGAAGTGGAGCCAGGAGGCGGAGATAGGGCTGCGGGTAGAGGACCTCTGGGACGTTCAGCAGCCCTTGCTATCCCCGTCCGAGAAGCTCAACTCTTGCTTCGACAGCATCCCCGTCTCCGCCTTCCCCGCTGGTTCACCTTCGTCCCAAGGTTGTGTTTCTCGTGCCTACACCACTTCTAATCCCGTAATCCAACTTCCTCTCTTTTGTTTGGTTCCTCTTGCCGTCTCGCTGTGTTTTGACTACGTTTTCAGCATCACTGGTTCGAGTTTATTTTTCCATGGAATTGGAAAGAAAATCGGGCGTACTCTCTTCTATTACTTAGTAGACGCGAATATTCTAACTTGTTTCTATTCCGATTGACTTCCGAATGCTGTTGTAGTGTAGGAAATGATCACGCTTGTGTTCTACTTGGACTTCATGCGGCGTGCTTTTCGTTTCATCTGTCGCAAATACTAGGTTAAGGCTGTGTTTGGAACTGTGGTTGATCAAACACTTCTGGAGTTTTCTACGTTTCTGTTTCAGTGATTTTCAGTTCTGACGATTCATTTCTCTTACTTCAAAAGAATACAGTAAGCCATAATTGATTGATTTCTTCATTGGCCTCCTTAGAATTCATTTCCTACCATTGGCCTGCCCTCCACCACCACTGATGCCCACTGTCTTCCCTCCCCACCGATGTTGCAGTCACTACGTTTGCCCCTCTCTCAGTCTCTCTGCCAGCCCCTCTTTCCACATTCCCCTCGATAACACTTCATTGCTGTTGAAGATCGGAATAGGAGGCACGTGAATCATCCCAAAATGAAGGCAGAGTAGGACGTTCTGCTGTTGCTCTGTGTCGATCTCAGGATTGGAGCTGTCGGTCTACCCGTTTGGGATTGGTTGTTAATACCAGTATTGTGAGCCTCTCATCCTACCTGTTGTCGCACCAACGAGACTGTACATGAGGTGCTCTGTGTTACTTATGCCTGCCATCACATCACTCACTCTTGCGATAGGTACCAAAGAAACTCTAGGGACTGATTGCTGCCTGCACCTATTAGGGTTGTAGATGTGTGATAGATAGTCAGATGAAGATGGAGAAGGAGAAGAGAAGGAAAGAAAAAGAAACAAAAGAAAGGAAAGAAGAAAAAAGGAAAAAGAAGAGGAAAATAAAAAAAGGAAAGAGAGAAAAAACGGAGAGAGAGAGAGAGAGAGAGAGAGAGAGAGAGAGAGAGAGAGAAGGAAAGAAAAAGAAAAAAACAAAAAAAATCTTGAGGGTAGATCATATCTATTTACCCATTTTACTACATTTACATGATTGAAGGTTCTTTACTATTGTTGCCTTCACATGATCGAAGGTTCTCTATTGTTGTTGCTTTCGCATGGTTGGAGGTTCTTTAGACTTTATGACTATTGCTTTCACACAATTGAAGACTCTCCACTATCGTTGCCTTTATTCAATTGAAGGTTCTCTATTGCTGTTACCTCTACATGATTGGAAATTTTCTATTGTTGTTGTCTCTCTATGATTAGAGGTTTTCTATTTCTTCATTTTGCTGCTACTACTACTATAGCAATTGATTTTTGTGTCTCTCTATGTACTATAGTTGTAAGTGTAACTATGTTTGTTGCAAGCTAAATACTATGTACCATTGCTGTTTGCATGTTTGTTACAAGCTAAATAGTCCAGCTTGAAGGGGAACGTTAGAGAAAATAATGTATTGGAGTTTTTCAGATATGCATCTAGGTTTAGTCCCTCATTGATTACATGCATGTGTTCTCTCTTTGTAGCCTCTATTTATAGAGATATTGTTATCCTAATGATAACTTCCACCTATCTCTTATTTCCTACATGTGGTATGCCATATCTGAACTATCTTTAGGAGAAATAGCCTTCTTATTTTAAATTTTCATCCAGAGGCATCTTAAATTTGTTTATTTTTTGATTTTATGTCACTCCACCTTTGCCTTCTTTCTCAAATAAAGAAAATTTCCATGCATGGATACTATCGATTTAGTTCTTACTGCTAGGTCTTTCATTCATCCATGAGCATCTGTTTGTTAATCTAATTGTTCAATCTTCTTATATTTAAAATAATTAATTGCATCTTGCAAGTGTAAGAAGATTATAGTGACTTAACTTTTGAGAATGTTATGTTTAGTGATCGAGATACCATCAAATTCCAGTCTGGCTTCTGCTGTAGAGACATTGTCGAAGCACAAAATTTTGAGTGCACCTGTATATAATGTTGATGCACCTGAAGATGCTAGTTGGATTGAAAGATATGTTGGCATTGTGGAATTTGCTGGAATCGCTGTTTGGCTTCTCCATCAGGTTGAAACCCTTAAAATTCTTGTACACAGTTGTTCTTTGATCGTGTTATCAAATTGCCATTTTGTTATAGGATATGAGCTTTCTGTGGATTTCGTCCAGATCCTTTCCAAGTTTATAATAAATGCATTAAAATTGCAGAAAAAGGTTGTCAGTTATTTGAGCAAGTAGTCCTCTCTCAAATTTTCCGGATATTTGCTTAGGCACTATGTTATATGCTGTGTTGCTTCAAACCGATTCTATAGAATATTGTTGTTACTAAGGACCACTTCCATGAGTTCCCTGAAACTTTGCATCTTATATGCATTCACGGTGCCATTCTCATGCGGTAAGTTGTTCTAGGATAAGACTATGCTTTCAATTTGGAGTTACTTAGAAAGACACGTAAATTTTATCATTCTTATTCAACTTGCCAATTTTAATACGTTGGGTAAAATAAATAGAAAAACAGCTTTACTAAGGAAAAGTCATTTTTGTAGCTAGAAAGAGAGAGATAGAGTAGAATCCTTTGATAGGGTAACTTGGAAGGAGGTCTTCCCTTTGCCTCCTAATGATTTGGGTTAGTTGAACACTGCATCATTGAGAGAAAATAAAGATCTGAAATTCTGAATAACCAACCCATTTGTTCCCAAATGCTCCATCTACTGAGCAAGTTCCCAAATGCTTGATTTACCAAGCAAGCTAAAATAGATTCTCACACTTTTTTATCAACCAACTAAATGGTTAGTTGGAATCTAGGTTCCATGAATTTTTCTAAACTAGGATTATTTTTTGACATGTGTCATGCATCACAACTACACTTGACATGTGTCATGATGCAACTAGGATTATTTTTTGATATGCCACATGGTACTTTCAAGGCATTCATAGCAAAAAATGTTTTGAATACAACATGATCTTGTCAGGAATGCAACAAGAATTTGATAGGATATAGTTTTAGCTGCACATTATAAAGTTATAAGAGATAACTCTTTTGATATTTTTAAGCTTGTTTTATTATTGTATCATGTCATGGATGACTTATATGTTTATTTTATGTCATTCGAATGTTTTATTTTAAATATTAATATTTAAACATACTATTTATTTAATATCATGTCCAAGTGAATGGTGCATCTATGAATGAGGTTTTTTGGCTGTATAGGGTATCATATTATCAATATCAAATAAATTTGTATCCTAAATTTAAGAAACTTATTGAATCCTTAAATCCAACTTGTATCATATTTCAATCTCCAAATCGTATCAGTGCTTCTTTGATTGGAACATAAGAGGTCATCCACACAATTATGTACTTGGGTTTCATATTTGCCAAACATCTGGTGTTATTGTATTATCAGTAATAACTTAATCCTCCTCTTTGCCAATGATTTTTTTGTTCTATTGTAGTCTGAAGTTGCTTCTCCTGGGTCAACACCATCATCTCCTGGGGTAAATTCAAATGGAACTTTTGATGTATCTGTAAATTCTTTGCATGTTACTCCTGCTTTCTTAGAGTCCGCTGTTAGCCCAAGAAGATCAGACCCTGACAGCATTCCTTCGGTTGGGGGGAGCTTTTTTAAAAATTTGACCTCTTCTGACTTGTATAAGAATACAAAGGTACTTTCATATAGACATTGTATTTTCATTTACTTAGTTAATTAGAAAACGATGGGAGTATTTTCTACCCATGCTCTTGAAGAGAATTTGATGTATTCCAGATTTTTTTTACAGGTTCAAGATATTTCTGGATCATTTCGCTGGGCACCCTTTCTTCCACTGCAGAGTTCTGACTCATTTCTGACCATGCTCTTACTCTTATCTAAGTACAGAATGAAGAGTCTTCTAGTTGTTGATGTCGGGGAGGGGAAGATTGATAAAATTATCACTCAATCTGCTGCTTTGCACATGCTAGCTGAATGTGTTGGACTTGACTGGTTTGAAAAATGGGGAATAAAAATACTATCTGAACTGGAACTTCCAATTATGAAGCCTGGCCATGTCATAAAGGTAATTCCTTTACCATTCTCTGTATTGTTCTCATTTTTTGTCATTTGCATCTACACCAAAACCTATCCAAATTTATTTCTCATTTTTGGAAAAAAGCCATTCTATCTTTTGTGGATGGCGCACGGTTATTGGTATCAAGAAGAATCTAGATTCTGTCATGAACTTACTTTCTAATGGAGGAATAATTGATGCTAGTGAGAAACACATGTTAATTGTACATGGGAGTATTTCATATAATTGATTTGTATTGCACACAGTATTTTTTTTAATTCTTTGTTTTGAACTTTAAATTATGAGGGATTGTTTGATTCAGTAACAATTCAAATTAAAAGATTGCTTTATATTACAATAACTATCAAATTTTCAATAATTTGATTGCTTTTCAAAATTTGATTGCTATTAGCTAGAGTTTGAGTTTTTAAAAAGGTTGATTTGCATCATCAATTCTGAGTTAAGATTTCAAATTTTGGTAATAGATTCAAAAGTTAGATTTTTTTTATCTTACTTTTAAGTGCAAGACACCTAAGAATTTCATGTTGAGTTAATAGCATTTTTGGCCCTTCACAAAAAGGGCTAATCGTATGTAGGTTGGTGGGAGAGATGATGTTGGCTCAATATATAGGTTTTGTGGGGTGGGTCGGTTGGGTTAATTTAATAGATTCTAGGAGATGCACATATTCTCATCATTTAAGAATTGAAGTGTTTTAACCTTCTGCATTCTTTATCTGACAAGCCATTCTACCTTTAGTCTAAAATACTTTCTCCAAGTTTATAATGACATTCAGAACCACCCATAATTTGAAACTCGTGCTAGAATCTAGACTGTGTTTTTCATGTTCATGAAATATTAGTTACATAAAAAACCCTAGAGAGATGATGTAGGGGCTTTGCATTGGTGGGGGATTGACAAGACAAAGGTTACAAATCACCATTTTCTGAACTGCTGACTATGGGAAATATTTCTACACCAGTTATGGATTTTAATGCCTCCAACTTCCCTTGCTTTTTAGATCGGTGAAGAAGAACCTGTTCTCAAGGCCTTTAAACTAATGAGAAAGAAAGGCATCGGTGGTATCCCAGTCGTTGATGGAAGTGGGAGAAAAGTGGTTGGGAACATAAGCATCAGAGATATTCAGTTCCTTCTAATCGCCCCTGAACTTTTCAAAGATCACAGGTCATACATAGTTTCCATCTTCCTTCAAATATAGCATTATTCTTTCTCAATGAAAACAAACCTCTTTCTGTCAGTATGGAACATGGTCATTATTGTTAAAAATTAGTGTTCCTTGGAATGTAAAGTAAGGCTTGGCAATATTAATTTCATTTTTCCTGAAAGGCCTTCATTCTCTGTATCTGCAGTTCCATCTCTGTTAAGCACTTTCTCTCGGCAGTTAGGAATTACTTGATGGAGCATGAAGAGGCTTCGCCCTTGCTTGCTCATGTGATCACATGCAGAAGAGACGATACAATCAAAGATGTAATACTGCAGCTTGACTTCCACAAAATTCATAGGATTTATGTTGTGGACAAGGAAGACAAATTGGAAGGAGTGATTACACTCAGAGACATAATTTCCAAGCTTGTCCATGAACCGCGAGGTTACTTTGGGGACTTCTTTGATGGAGTTGTGCCATTGCCGAAGAACAGCCGTGTCTGATGTCAGTCCCAGGTTCGACCTCTGCTTAATCTGTAGACTTTGTTGTAAGCTGTTATTATTATCCGTGTAGCTTTTTACAGGCAAATATTTACCCCTTAATGTTCTTGTTCATATTTGCCATGTTTGTTTTTAATCAGCTTGTTGCCACATCCTGGTTTTGAGATTTTGCTTCTCTTCTAAGTAAAATTTGATTACCCCTGGGTTAGGTTTATTTGGGTTAGGTAGATGGTAAAATTTGGATTGTCTGAATTAAATATCTTGGTTTTTAGGGAGTCGTCATTCAATTTAGAAGGGGGGAGCAGATGAAGATAAGGTAAAAGCCGTTGTGACTAGAAGGGTGTCACACAGCATGAAATTAAAAGTGAAGAATGTGATTGACAGGCTGTGGTTTGAATCACATAATAGAAGATTTGGTTAGGGATTTAGAGGGTATTTGCGTATTTAGAAAATATTGGAAAGGAAATGAGAAAAATGATGAAAAAGAAAAATGATGGAAATTGAATTTAATTTTACTATTTTCTTGATCTTTGTACATGTAACAGAAAATAATGAAATTTGAATTTGGGTATTCTAATTTGAATAAATTTATTGTATCAACTATAAATTATAATGCTCATAAATTAATATAAAATTCGAATGTATCAATACAAGTAGATAAAGTTTAAATATATAGTTATGAAAATTAAGAATTACAAATTCTCTAGTAACCATAATTCTTTTAGAGTCTAGTGGGTGGTTACGGGAAAAATTATTGTGGTCGCTCAATATTCTGATCTTTTTTTCTCAATAAATTCAGGGATGGGTTTTATAAAGTTTACTTATTAAAAAAATAAAAATCTATTACCATGTCAGTGGTGCCTACATGAAAATTCACATTTGTTATTTTTGATTCTTTTAAAATAATTAGGATTTTAATACTTTTTTCGAAGTGTTTTGGTTCTTTTTGTAAGTGATGTGCTGTGATACGGAATTTGGAAGATGAAAAAAAGGTTGAAGCACCCTCCAACATGACACTAATATCTTGTTTGTTTTTGACTTCACTTACTATGAAGTTTACTTTAAATAAATTTCTATATGTTATATAAACTCTTACATATAAATTTTTATCACATCATTTACTGTGTAGTTTAATTTTATCTGTTTCATTACTTCTAATTCTAATTCTTTGCATTGATTGAAGTCGGAAATAAAGAAAAACCAAATCGTGTCCACAGAAAGGTGGATTTTCGGTATATTTTGTGTCGAGTACACCATGAAAATTGCATTCCACAGATAAGTTGATTTTTTTTGATGGAAACACAATATAAGGAAATATTTGTGCACAGAAATATATTTAACATTTCTTGATAATAGTTATCGAGAATGTTATTTAATCTTTGCTTTTATAACATTTTATTTATATGTTAGCTTATTTTTACATCTTAAATAAAATATGATTTGATTGACTAAAAGAGTTTAGTTCTGTATTTTTAAAAAAACGTTTACATATTGAAATAATCATATTACACCTGTGCCCAACGTTTTTACTCCTTGGCATATGCTAGTAAATAATGATAGGTCATGAATAATACTTGGGTAGAAAAATCTCCCTCTTTACCTCCTTTAAACTAGGTTTGTTGATTAGACCGAGCTTGTGTTGGTAATCTATTTTGTGAAAGTGTTAGCAAGTTGCCTTGAAGAAGGGATGTAGCGAGGTGCAAATAGAGCCATTGGCTGCTACTTTTTTTTTTGCAAACAAAGTGATATTCAAGTTGAATATGTTTCGTCTTAGTTGTGAAACACAGGATAGGAACTCAAACAAATGACACTTTTGTTGTCCAAGAGGAGCTGTGGTGTGATTGGAAGTGCAACACCAAATTGGCTCCAAGATAAATGCAAGACTAAGGTTCTATTTGCTTTCAGTTTTTTCGTCTTTTAAAATTATTTTTAATATCATTATTATTACATAAATTTTAACATATAAATATTTATCATTTAAATTATTATGTAATTGTAATTTTCTTCACAAAAATCACTTAACTTCAGTTCTATCAAACTTTAACAACGGTAAGGTATTAAAGTTGAAAGTAATTTTACAAATGATGTTAAAATTACATAGTAAATTGTAAGGTTAGAATTTGTATATAAGAATTTGTACGATAATGATGGTATATGAAAAGTTGAAGTTGAAATTAAACAAACAAATGAGCCTATGTTCACCTCATTAATCACATTGGAAGACATTAATCTGCCTATACCATGTGAAGGAATCTGGTTTATAACATGCGAAGAAATTTGATTTACTTTAAGAGAGTATTAGGTAAACTTGTTTTTGTTATTAACAAAAGTAGCATAGAATAAAAAATACCCTACTTGTGACATGCGGATGCAAGTCTCCAAATCTCACTTATGTCTTTTGTTAAAAAAATTTTCAACACAAGATTTAGAAATACATAAGGGCAATCTACTACTTTTGTGTACTTAATAAGGAAAACTAGCATTGTCGTTGTCTTAAACACTTGTAGAAATGGAACTACAACTACCAAGAAATTGATGGTTTTTAACATCAGAATGTTCTAATCTTCGTTATCATATTGTTGCACTATTAAGAAAAAATTTCCAAATAATAGTTTCATCTGAAAATAAAGCTTACAAGAGTTTTTACTATGAAATATATATTTTAACAAAGTGTAACAAAAGTAAAGATTTTTACTGTAGTTATTAGAGAAAAAAATAAAAAGAGATTTTCTTACTTTAAGAATTGTGTTGGTCTAAAAAAATATGAATCTCTAATTCATTTAATATGTAGATTTTATCAAATAAAGTTATAAAGCAACAGATTTATTATGATTTTTTATGTGATAATTGCTTCCTTTTCTTTCTTCACGAGATACTCGTTGCTCCATCCTCTAGTGGATTCTAAAATCAGAAAAAATAAACTTAACATTACATGATATGTCTTTAACCATTGAGTCAGGGATAATAAACTTTTCCTGTAGACGTGGTGTCTACTCTTAAGGTCGTCTTTTTCTTTGAGGTGACTTGGTGAAATGTTGGGATGTGATTTGTAGGTTATAGTCTCGTTTGGTAATTAGATATTTTAATTTTAAAAAAAAAAGTTGAAATTGGAAGAGATGAAATAAATAATAATAAACTTTACAATGAATTGTATAATGATGATGATATGTGAAAATTTATGTAAAATTAAAGTACTTGAAGTTGAAATAGATGAGATCATAGTTTTTCTTGCCACCTTCACAAATTTGTGGACACCTAAACAAACAGTTGAAAATAATAAATACTAAGAGCCTATTTGTACACGTTAGAAATCTAATAAACAAAAATTTAAGAAATGAAAAAAATTTTAAGATTATTTGTGTATGTTGTAAAAATTTTAAAATATCTATAAATATTTTATATTTTAACATTTTAAATATAATTTCACATTTTTTTGTAATTGAGTTTAACGATAATCAAAAGAGATTACAAAGTCAAGAAAGTATATAGTGATGAAATTTTTGTTAACTGTATGTAAGAATTTTTTCATATGAAATAATGGAAACAATCTGTACTTGCAGTGATGAAAAAATTTAAAATTTTTTACATTTTTGGAATAAAAAATACCTAAAAAGTCTTTTTTTTTTTCAAGATTTCTAAAGATTACAAAACCCTCCTAAATCATAAACATGTCCCTCTTTGTAAGGGACCGATGATGGTCAAGTCTTTTAGATCCTTGACACACGTGCATTGATGAAGGACAGCAACTCAGGAACCCATCCACAGCAAGACAACTCAACATTTCATAACGCTGACGTGATCCAAGGCCCTGAAGAAGGACGACAACTCAGCAATGCATGCAACGACAATGTCATTCAAGGCGATGAAGACGAGTTGATTGCACGAAGACACCTGGTTTTAACTTTTTTTATTTTTAATATTATTTTTATTATAATGTAGATAAATTTTTATCATATAAATTATTATATAATTATTATACGATTTTAATTTTATTTACGAAATTAATTTCAACTCTATCTAATTTTCAAAGTTAAATAAAGTTATCATCAAATGTACCCATAATTTCCTTAGGACCTGGGATTTGTGATCCAAATAAGCAACTCTATCCATTAATGTCTCTTTAAGGGCCCAATGGTGTTTGACAGAAATGCAGAAACAAAAATGAAAAATTCAAATAGAAAGGAAAAGTAAAAATAGAAATGAAAAGTATAAATAAAAATCAAAAAATAGGGAAAGTTGGTGTTTAACAAAAAGTGCAAATGAAAATTAAAAATCAAAGAGTTGTTATAGGCAGAAAGTTACAAACAAAAATTAAATTTTTGTAAATCTGTTAATATAACAAAATTTGAAATTACAGTATAATAATAATCACTATAATAATTTTGAATTTGATTCATCCAAATTATTATAGATCAATAAATTAAAAAAAAAAATCATTTCACATAGACAGCAATATATTCATCTGGTAAATTTTCTAATAAATTTATCTTATCTATTATTTAAATAAAATTATAAATAAAAAACATATATCAACTATCTTAACTTATATTTTAATTAGACAAGACATGTGACCACGTAAAATTGAAAACGACGAGAGTCGAACGACAAGGTGTGACGGACAACAAACATGACAGATGCGGACAGGTGATGAGTGACGGGTGATGGATGCAAGTGAAAGTTTCCTTTTTTTCGAGGGGACAGGTAGAAAAAGGTAAAAATTCATTTCCTTTTATATTAAATTTATCACCAAACACTAAAACATTTAAAATCTTCTAAATTTATTTTTTATTTTTAGATTTTCATCAAACACTCGAACACAAACTCAATCAAGCTCAGACCCATGAAGGTAAAGTACACTACTTTTTTCACAAGTAAAATTTCCTATTACTACATCGCTCCTACTACTGGCTTTTCTCTCTTCAATGAATTCTGAAGGTTTAATTCGATGGATTCCGAATTCCTGCAGTAACGATGTATTCTCGACGAGAATACTTTGGTGGATTCCTAAGCTACACCTAGTTCTAAGCCATACATACATCAAGAGAGCCTCCCCACTCGCTGCATAAGGTAGACAACCAAGTACCACACCACAAGTGAGCTAAGAAGTAGAACTCTACACTCGACACACCAAGCAAATGGTTAATGGCGTCGCATCCTTCGACATCCACGTCGAACGAGTGCTTTGAACATAGAAGGACGAGCAAGTCCTACACATATCCAATCGACAATGGGAAATTTCTTGGTCTTGCAGGATACACCAATATAAAGCTTGCATGGTTAAGATAAAAGCATACGAGTAATTAGGTTTGTTTACTTGATCCCATTGTTGTTGCTGCTCTCCTCCTCTTGCTCGACCACACCTTGGTTTGTAGTTACCAATGAAGCTGAAGAAATTTTGGTCTAGGTTGGTCAGCCTGGTAAGGTACAAGTGTGAAACTAGGGTTAGATGATAAACTTGTACTGCTTGACTTGTTTGATAACAGAAATTATGAACTCTTAGCACAATATAAGGAATCACTAAACCCCCAATTCATACCGCGGTCGAGTTTATCAACTTGAAATAAGAAGCAATGCAAGGCTCGCTACAACAACCTGCATGCCAAACAACTATTGCATGCCAATGTGTTGAAGTTGACCAAATGCATAGTGAATCCAATATCTGCAACATCTGGTTGGCCGACGAGGTGCAAACTACAAACTCCAACTTGATTAGGACTTCCACAAGCAAACTTTCAAAGCACCATCAACCCACTGGAGCATGATTGACAGTAGAAGGGCTCTAATAAGGTAGGTGCAAGCAATCTTTCCTTCTACTTCAATCATCGATCTTCTGCTTCAACTATTGAAGTAGGAGATTCTTAAAGTGAGGCCTCAAATTAGATCCACTCAACCAAAATAATCTAGACAAAGGAACCAACCTAATTCCATTCATTACCGTTAGCTACCGTTTGATTGCACCCCAACCCTACATGACCAACTATAGAGACATGGTTGTGTAGGTGTCGTGCAACCATTTGATCATCCTTCACTTCGATTGCAAGTCATGACATGGTTTACTAGTCAGCTCTAAGTGTTGCTTGCCACTCTTCGATTTGTTGCTCATCAACTACCTCCACCTATCATGGAAGTCAATGTAAACACATTAATACACACCATGATATGGCTATACTGCCTACATTGAACATGATCAACCCTAATGTTTCCAAGTCTCTTCTTGCATTTCCAAAAAAAAAAAAAAAAAAAAAAAAAGGCCACCTCATTGAATCTAAGTCAACTGATGTACGTGACATAAATAGAAGGAACCAACTAGATCAAAAGAGGATGATAATCAGACAACCAGAAGCCTAACTTCCTCACTCAAAGTTTGATTAGAAGCAGATCACTGTTTGGACAAGTCAACAAGAGGGATTTGTACATTCTTTTCCTAATAAAATAGAAATATGCAAAAATTAAGATAACAGGATTCAGCTATCACGTGCATAATATGCTTTCATTGAGATCTGACTGCATCGTATATAAAGGCCGCTGGTTCTAGTTGTAAGAGTATGAAATTGAGTAGTATATTTACATGGGATCACTGTGACGTATGTAGATTCACACAGTGCAAGAAACAATCGCACAACCGATGCAAGTACACAAACATCAACAAGTGCACATGTAACCTACGATTAAAAGCTAGTGCAACAAAGTTACAGCAGAGAAGGATGCACTTACAAAGTTCCACCTGTGAACCTCAGTTCCCACAGGCAAAGCAAGAGGATACCATTGATTTGACCACCATAGTGTCATGAGCTAAGTTTTCTTCTCATATGATTGAATGTTCCAGGGGATCCTTCAAACAAATCTGACAAATGGTTTTCTAAATCATCTACCGTGTACTTGACATACTTGGCTGCATGGCGTCCACCCTCCAAATGAGTAGCAAACCTTCCAATAAATGAGCGATAGGCGGGTATCACCATTTCAGATATAGATATTCTCAGTTCTTCACGAAGCTGACCATCCTGCACCTTCCAGAGAGTCTGAGTCCGAAAAATTTCTTCAAAGGCTAAGCTGAAATTCTTAAATCTTTCTTTGAGTGCAACCTTTGATACACCACTGGAGCCCCCACTACCACCTCTTCCTTCATCCCTCAAGCATGCCAACACCTTCGTCCAAGAAGATCTAAGATAGCCAGTAGAATACTGACGGATTTTACCACGCCGTCTCCGGACCCACTGATCTCCCAAAAATTCTCGTAGGTCAGAATCCTTAACCTTCTGGACTATATAAAGAATATTATTCATCAAAAATATATACTTCAAAGCACCGCCCTCATAAAGCTTGGATTTTTCTTCGAGGTTGGATTCTAAATATGCAACAAGTGACCTTAACCGGTTTCCCAGTGGAGTCTTGCTCGCGGCAGACCTATCACCTTCCTCTTCTCCACGTTTCTCCGCACCAGCAATCCCATTCTCATCAAGTAATAAATTCAAACTACTACTGTATTCTACGGCCAATCTTAAATAGTTCATGACATACCGTGTGAGTGGATGGATCTCACCCAGTGGCATTGGCTTGCGAGATTCCCTCTTAACTTGATTCTCAAACTCAACAAACGTAGCCCTGGCAGCATCACCCAGTCCCTTCAGTACACTCTCCGCCTCACCGCAAATAGAATCACGGAAGCCTTCGGGGAACAACAGGTGCAGATCGGGTAGAACATCGGCAAGAGCATCATACATGTCGAGCATGCGGAAAAGCTTCTCTGATGACCTTGGTCCGATTGCAATTGCTTCTCCGAAATTCAGCAGTTGTATCACACAACCCTTCGCAGTCTCCCCGTAGCAGACCTCCTTGATCGATTCAGCATCCCCGAAGACGCAATCGCAAAGTTGCCTCTCCCCGAACAAGATCACCCTAACGACAACCTTAACGGACTGGCTCCATCTCTTCATCTTTTCGTCCAGATGATTCCACTCCACTCTTTGCGCCTCCTCGATGCTCATCCTCTCAACCCCTAGCACCGACAGGCATTCGTCAAGCAAATCCCTCCTCACACTACTGTAAACCTGGCAGCACTCCTTCTCATACCCCGCCCGCAGCATCCGGTCGGCAATCGCCTTCAGGTCCACGATGGACTCGGGCCGGATGATATCCACGCTCACATCCTCTGACAAGCTCCCACCACAGGACGGGCTCTCCATGGAGACGGCACTACCGCCCTCCTGGTCGTGCCCAACGACAGGGCTCTCGACCTCCTCCTCCGCGCAATCCGTTGTCGAAAAGGATAGCGAGGACAGCCTCCGGATCGAGCCGTGGAGCCGATCGGCGTCGAGTGGTACGGCGTTCTGCACCAACACCCGGCGGAACTCGTCCTCCAGCCTCGCCATCGCGATCTGGAGCAGCGTCTCCGCCCGGTCCAGCGACTCCGCGTCCAGCCCGCTCTCCTCCTCCTCCTCCTCCTCCTTCTCCTCCTTCAGGTTCAGGATCCCGTCGACTGCCGCGAAATATTCAACGGCTTCGTTCCCCTCGTCCCAGGGTAGGGATCCTGCTCCGGGAGCGTCCCACCTGATAACGATCTTCTCGGCGGCGGAGAGGCGGCTCTGCCCGCTGACATGGGGGACATCATCGTCTCCACCTCCACCGCCGCTACCGCCTTCAGACGAGAGTAGGCTGCTGATGCTGGAGAAGCGGTTGTCGAACTTGGAAAGGATCAAGATCATGTCGTCGGTCATGTTCTTGTTGTTGCCGAGGCTCTTGACGATATGCTGCGCTGTCGCGATCACGCGATCGTCGCCCTTTGCGCCTTCCGTCGCCATCGCGGTAACGGCTCCGTCGTCGCTGGTTGCGGAGGATTTTGAAGAATTAGGGCTGAGGGAGGGAGACAGCACGACGAACTGTAACAGCTTTTGGGGAATAGGAACAGTGCGAGCTGGCGAAGGATACGTGCTTTTAGAATTAATAAAAAGAAATTAAAAATTTTAATTTATTATTTAATATATTTTTTTAATTTTTTAAAATATAAACTTTTAAGTCTCAATTATTATATATATATATAAACATAAATAAATAAAAATATATATAAAGCTTACAAAAATTCTTTTTATAGTCATTAAATCGATCTAAATATCATATTTATCTAATGAAAATAATAAATTAATCGATAAAATGATCACATTTATCCTATATTTACAAAAGTAACTTTTATAAACACCTGCAAACTCATTTTTACCGTGTATATATATATATATACACATGAAACGTGATGTATGGAAAAAATAACCAAATAACCATTTTTTGTGACAACCAAGTGTCAATTAAAAATTTTAATTTATTTTCATCATAAATATCATAGATATTTATAATATTTTTAATAATACAAAAAATAAATTTTTTTACATGACTTTTAATTTAAATTTTTTTATTTACCAAAAAATATTAAAATATTTTTATAAAAATGTAAGAATAATTTCATATAATTAAAATTTTCATAACATTGCAGCATTTCCTTTCTTTTTGTTTTTCAAAATGATAGTTATACGTAGACTTGTCAATTGTGTCGTGTTGGACCATGCGGCTGGTAGGGTGAACAGTCACGTGCGTGGGCGGACGGGCTAGGGATCCGTGCCTAGGTCGGTCGTCAGGTCATTGGATCGGCCATCGGATCATTGGGCCGACAGCCAAGTAAAGAGTCGAAGAGGGGAAAGGAAGATTGGAAGAACTGAAGAAGAGGAGAGAAGAAGGGAAGATCGGAAGAAGTGAAGAACTGAAGTCTGAAGAAGAAGAAGAGGAAGAGCCAAAGTGCCTGGGTCAGCCATCAGGCTGGGTTGCGACGTTGGGTCCCGGGAAGAAGAGCCGAAGAGGGTAAAGGAAGATTGGAAGAACTAAAGAAGAGGAGAGAAGAAGGGAAGACCGAAAGAAGTGAAGAATTGAAGTTTGAAGAAGAGAAGAAGAAGAAGAGGAAGAGCCAAAGTGCCTGGGTTGGCTGTCGAGTCATTGGGTCAGTCGCTGGGTCATTTGGTCGACAGTCGGGTCGCGACGTTAAGTCCCGAGAAGAAGAGCTAAAGAGGGGAATGGAAGAACCGAAGAAGAGGAGAGAAAAAGAAGAAGAGAAAGAGTCGAAGTGCCTGGGCCTGGCACTGGGTCATTAGGTTGGTCGCCAGGTCATTAGGCCAGCAACTACGTCCTGGGAAGAAGAGTCAAAGAGAGGAATGGAAAAACTGAAGAAGAGGAGAGAAGAAGAAGGAAAGATCAAAAGAAGTTTGAAGAAGAGAAGAAGAAGAAGAGGAAGAGTCGAAGTGCAACGGTTGAAGGTTGAATGTTGTTATTTTGATTGTTGAATTAAATTTAAATATTGATGGTTGAATACTTGAATATTGAATGTTGTTATTTATTAATTAAATAAATATTTTTTAAAAATTTAATTATTTAAATATTAAATACATATAAATAATAAATTAATTAAAAAATCGTGTCGGTCAATATCGTGCCGTTGACCGATACGAATAGTGTTTTTCATACCAACGGGCCATGCCTAGGATGGCTCGTTGGCTTCGTGGGCTGTGCTGGTACAAAATTTGTGACATGTTGTATTGGTACGGTACGATTGACAAGTCTAGTTATACGTTTTCAATTTTTTCATTTTTATTTTTATTTTATTTTTCATTTCTATTTAGAATTTTTAAACATTCCTTTTCTGATGTTTTGATGCACAAAAAAACTGTTAGCTTAATTAATCCCAAGAATGCTAGTTAATCACATATTGACACTGACAATGGATGGTATTAGTATTTTATTTACAGTTTATTAGCAAAATTCAGCAACAAGGTATTATGTTTACCTTATTGTCCTTGTCCTCTACCTTGTATGTTTGGGTGCATGTGTGAAAATTCTAATATGCAGCTGAACATTTTAAGCTTAGGTTAATGGTTTTCCATGTGTTAATATGAAAAATCAACTTTCTAGGGTTTTATATAACACACTCCAAAGAGTATGGAGTAATTCGTAATTTTTGTGGGAAAAAAGGGAACAATGTATTGCTTACGACTAGAAATACAATCTCTTGTATGACTGTATTATAGTTATATATATAGTTATTTATACTATCGTTACAATATTACTATATAACTGTTATGTAGTTACGTAGATACTAAATTAATATAGTTATTTAGCTACTATTGTTATGTAGTTACTATGTGAATTATTTATATAGTTAATGTTACAATATATTATAAATAACAATATAATATAACTTATTTACTGTTAAGTTGTATTCATGAATTAATAATACGCAAATCATATACTAAATATATCATTTATATTCATGAATAAATATAGCTCTAATAAATAATACCTAAATTTAGCATTTATTAAATAATACCTAGCGATTGGGTTGGGTGGTTGAAACGATGAGGGGATGATTGTTGGAATGGGTGGGTGAAGTAGGTCGATGAATGCCAACCCTAAATTGTTGGATGGAGGAGACTAGCGAAAATGGTAAGGGTGGTTGCTCGATCATTGACAAAGGATTGACACCTAACCTCATAGAGGTGATGATGCTTAATATTGAAGTCCATTGCATCGTAGAGAAGCAATGACGACGCTCAATGATAGACGAGTAGAGATAATGGTTGATGCAGTACAAATGAAAATTATCGATTGTTAACAACAAAGGAGTGACAAAAGATAGGAAGTTGATAGCACAATGGTGAGTTCATGTGAATTTTTGAGAAATATGTTAGGGCATGAGCTTTGTTTAGTTAAGTTAGAATATAACCCTATAATGATGGATATTCTAAATTTATAGTGACAAACTTATAAAACTCATTCCTATAAGTAATATATAGTGACAAATCATAATCTTTATTGTGACAGATCAAATATTTCATCATAGTAATGCAATCTATAGTGACAGCTACAACATCCACTACAATAGGATACTTTTAGTAACGAACGTAGTAACTTATTGTTGTGGATTGAAACATTCGTTACAATAGTGATTTGTTTTAATTAATAATGATGGTTACAAAGATCGATGTGAGCATTGTAGTGAAGGAAGTGATACACTAATGTGGTGGAAGCTAGGGATCAGAATAATCGTCTTCATCAATACTGAGACAAATGGGACAAGGAGTTTATAAACCATTATTTAGAAAATCAACATTGTAGGATGGTGAAATATATAACTAACCCAAGAATAAAGGAAAAAAAACAAATAACGACAAAATGAACATCAAGGTAGAATATTGACACTCCCCCTCAAAGTTGGCGTATAGATATTTTGAGTGCTGAGGTCTTTAAAATTACTTCTTGTGATTGACTTCATTAGGATATTAGCTTGTTGCTTTGTAGAATTAACATGTTGGTCTCCTTTTCAATCTTCTCATGTATGAAGTGACAATCAATCACAATGTTCTTGGTATGTTCATGAAAGATTGGGTTGGCTGTGATGTATTGTGCTACTTGGTTATCATAGAAAAGTCTAATGGCATGAATTGAAGTAATTAAAATTCTCTTCTTCGTATTTTTCCTGCAAAATCCCTTCGCACATCATGCACCTCTGCCAATTGCCAAACCCATTCTCCTTCTCTTGATCTCCTCCTCCTCCTCTGAAGTCGACATTTGTCGGATCTACCTTCTTCTCCCCCCTTTCCTGTGCGCACCCTGTGAACTCAAAATCGTCCGACTGATCGAGAGGATTGTGGGTGACGACGAGTGGCGGCGGGTGAGTGGCAGGTTGTGCAGAGGCCCTCCAATGGCAGAAGAAGAAACCCCGATTTTTGGGTTCCTCTCCTGGAAGTCTAAAATAAGCTCAAAGGAGGAGAGGGGTAGTGGCTTGAAAGAGGACTTCTGCATATGGCAGGAGTTGGATCGTCGGTTGTGTGGGTTTCTGCAGTCGACCGAAGGTGGAGGAGACGAGTAGGTAGGGAGTCTGTGCAGGTTGGCATGCGCGGACGCGGTTGGATGGACGAAGCCCTTCGTCTTCTTCTGTTCGCTAGTCCGCCGGTTGTTCACTGACCATCGTTGCCGGAGAAGAAAGGGGGTGTAGAAAGGAAAAAAAATATTAGAACCTTAAAATAAGAAAGAAAATAATAAAATATAAATGGAGAAAATAAAAAATAGTCTTTTTTATTTTTTTAATATTTTTTGATTTTTTGAGTTATATTTGCTTGTACGAGATGGTAGTTGTACTTGTGTTTGTTTGAATGTTATATTTAATTGTATATTATATATTTTTATAAATTTATCTATTTGTAATATTGTACTTTTTGAAAATATTTTTTTACGAAATATATAGATTTTATTTATGTTCTAAGGTAAATTTTTTAATTGTAACATCAGTAAATTTTATTTTACGATGTATAATTTATACGATCTTAACATTACATATTTATTTGTTAATGAACATTGTACAAATATAAATAATTTTAAAAAATCATAATTATTATTTGATGTAATTGTATAATTTAATTTTTTATATACAACATGTCTTTAAAATAAATTGCACGACCAAATTTCAATTGAGTGTAATTTTGTTACGTTAGAGTTATATCAACACTAATTTAAATAAACGTAATTCAACTTTAAAAAAAATCTAACTTTAATAAAAAGTTACAACAGTATAAATAAGCAGAATTAACTCCAATAAAAATTCAATTCTAACAAAAATTCAGCTAAAAAATTATAAACAAACGCTACCTAAGACAATAATACGGGTCTCACCACTCTCGTAGGTAAATAGAGAATAATCTAATTTACTTTGAATATATCCAACTTCTAGAAGACTCTTTGATAATTTTGTAAAATAATTTCTAGAAGTTTGCTTGAGTCTATAAAGAGACTTTTTAAGTTTATAAACTTGATTTGTATGTTCCCCCTTGTAAGATAATCCAAGAGGAAATTTCATATACACTTGTTCTCTGAGATCTCGTAATTATTGTAAAAATCACGGAGGATGATCGATATGTTGAGGTGAGCATGAATATAGAGGAAGGAAGAATGGTGGAGAGGAGGCGGCTAAGACTTGCTGGGTTGTGGCTTGGTTGTTTTGTTTCCTTTTTTCAATTTGGGCGTGCGTAAGGATACTATGTTTTGCTAAAGGATGAGACTGTAAGGTTATTATTTTGAGTTTTAACACTTTTTGTGGATTTAAATGTTTTGTAATTGAAGGATGTGTATTAGATGTTTTCTAGTGTTTAAGACTGGTTTCAGATGTTGGATTATGATTTTAAATTATGACTTTTATTTCATATTTTAGTAGTTGGACCCTCTCATATGTATCCTAGCTTAGTAATAATAGGAGAGATGGTTTTTCATATTCATTTTCTTATATGTAAATTTCTCTTATTATTATTATAGCACAATCGCCGTATTTCGTAAAGGTCTAGGGTGTGACACTAATAATGTTGGAGGCTAAGATATATGGGCCTAAGTCACGAGCCTAGTAATTGCTTGCTTGTGCTGGAGGTCGTAAGTGGGAAAGGCTAGATTAAGGTCAAGTCACACTACATTCAAATAACTGTGTAGTGTTACTAATTACTTATAAGGAATTGTTAATTAAGTTTTCACGGTCAGTTTAAATTTTTGATGTAGTAGTAGTATCTGATCCTAATAGAGACAAACAAAATAAAGGGTTTAAACAAATAAAGACAAAAGGACCATCAAGGTAAGATATTAACACAAAATCTAGACCTCCAAAATGTGAGCATCATAGGCACATGGATGCCAATCTAAATGCCTCCATTCATGATATTAACTTTAGTGGGTGGGGAACATTCTACAACATTCTCTAAATAAATAAATAAAAGGCAAATTGTGGTTAGTAAGAATTTACTCCCATGGAGGGTTTGTGTCTTTTAGAAATTAATGAAAAGAAAAATTTTAAATTTTTTTCATTGTTCAAATATTAAAAATCTAGAATATTTTTAATTTTTTAAAATTAAATATAAAAAATTTCATAAGGTACAGAAATTGTCTCATAAAATTTTCTATTTTCAGATTTTTAACATTTTAACAATGAAAAATATTTTAAAATTTCATTTTCATTAATTTCAAGAGAGCACCCCCAAATGTTTTCATGCCATCTTTTAGGTTTTGTTTTGTCATGTAAAGTAAATTATCGGATAATTATTCTATTGACTTTTGGAAGATGATTTTAGCTTATTTTATTTATATATTTTTGTCTGCATTAAATTAGTAAGATGTAAAAGCTTGAATGTCACATCATAGTTATGGAATAATTATGATATTGATCCAGCTGTAGGAGGTTAAACTATGGTAATTATGCACATAATTAAATAACTAGTAACACTATCTGAATGTTTGGGGTTTATTACAGGGATTGTATGTGACTTTAGCCAAACTCTATAATTAATGAGTAAAATGGAATCTTCTAATTTTTAAATATTTTGAATATTTGTCTTCTTGGCATGTAGCTTTAATGTTTAACTAACGTATGAATCATTATCTTCATTTATACATTTAGATATTAGTTAGCTTTTTTTTTTTCTTTTTGTTGCATGCGTATTTTAAAATGTAAAAAATTACTTATTAGGTTTCAGCTCATTTTCTTTGTGGTTGTGTTTTTAAGTTCTGAATTGTAATTCTTAAATTAGGTAAGTGTGACAAAGTAATTGATTCAGGATTTTTCTTAAAAGTTAAGCTAGAGAAATTTTTACATAATTGTAGCTATTTTATTTTGCGATAACCAAAAAAGATTATTTTTGAGGCAAAATTTATGTGGTCATTGTGTAAACTTTGATACATTTGAGATTATATTTGTGAACTTTTTTTCTTTAATTTTATTTCAACCTTTTTAAATATCATAGCCTTGCAATATAAATGGGGGGAAAATTTTCACATTCCTTCTTAAAAATGTGAATTTCCTCTTAATATTGTGGCGATTATCATATTCTGATATTTTCAAGGCGTGACAATTAAAGTGTTAAAGTTGTCATTCTATAAATCATGATTTATTTCTGGGAGTAAAGCATTCTTGGTTAATCATCATTTATTTATTTAAAGTTAATTATTTATTTATTCCATGCATTTTTTTGGATTTGTTAGTCATGTATAAAATGGTGTGTGTGTGTGTACAAAGAAAATAATGCATTGATGGCTGCTGTTTTTGTTAATAAAATCTCATATGGCAATGGTTCAAGAAATTTAATTTCTTTTTGCATTTCTGATGATATAGAAAAGTGAAAAAGATTTTCTTAAACCCCCATTTTAATTGATTGTAATTTGAATATAATGCAATTAAATTACATTACAAAATCAAACTATAATATTTGGTAATTAAATATAAACTAATTATAAAATTATATAAAGAATTGATTTTATCATGTTTACTCATTTAATTAGTTGGCCGATGTCTTAAGGAATTTAATTTCTTGTAATTAAATTCCAAAAATTATAATCATAAAAACTTAAATACTATAAATTACTTAAGAAATATAATTCTATTACATTAGATTACATGTAAATACTTTCAAATTTGTCAAAACTGAATCAAACATTGCAATTCAAAGAAATCATCCAAGAAATTCAATCTTATCAGAAGCATTCAAGAATCATTCAACCTCTCACAACTTCAGCGGCATGGATGCCCCAACCAACACCAATCAAGCTACCTATTGATTTCTATGTCATTGTGTTTCTTTTTCTGTTCAATGTTCTAAAAACAAATTGCACTCAATGGCAGCTGTAGAGCATTATATTTTACTTCTGGTTGGACAGATCATATACTAATATAATTGATCATTATTAGGAAAAGGGTGCCGTAACCGGAAAAAGATGAATCCATACCAACTAGAATCACTATAACCATTGTATTCTTCAGAAATCCATGTCCCATTGTGCTCCATGCAACACAGTGATTGAGAAGTTTCAACAAAGAAATGAAGCACAGATTAGGGTTTTATCACTGTCATGTAGGAGACTTTCATCAACATACATGTTCTTGATCGCATTATTTCATTTTAATTGGACAAGCTTGTGCTAGGTTCTTGAGGTTTTCAACGATCATGACCAGCTTTGTGTTGAATCGGTTTACAAAGAATTTGGGCAACCAGCCTGCAGGATCTAGCTAGAGGACATAAAGAGAGTGGCATAATGCTGTTACTTCAATATTGTTGTTGGCTTCTAGTGACAGATTCACAAAAACATTCTGGATGCATAAGAAGAGAATCTACTTACCTGAACCACATAAGTAACCATGCAGGAGTGATCATCTATTTTCTCCACTACCCAACCAGACTGCAACAATAGACCCCTGATGGATTTGTTCCTCTTGGGCTGCAATCCAGCTGCCATCTCTTTGGGCAAGGAAGCCACTGCAACAACCTAAACAAAGAAAACAGCGCTTAACTTTCTTCTGAGATGTAACAGGAACTTGTTTCTTCGGTTTGCATTTCTGAGCATTGAACTTACTAGAGTTCCATCTTCCATTGTCTCCCGTCGCTCATAGACAATGAACTCCCTATTCTTAAAGAGTGGTTTTGAGTCATCACCAAACCTTAGGCGTATTATGCTCAGATTATCTGTAAGGTCTTTGATATACTTGGCTTCCACAAGATCGGAGTCCCATTGCTGATGAGATGGGTGGAAACAAAGATTGAAAGTGGTTTGTATGCATGACAGGAGGATTAACGTAAACCAGTTGGTTCAGCTAAACATCTTTCAATGGAAATGCTACATTCTTTAGCTTAGCTAATAGCAATGGCACTTTATTGATAAAAAATTAGTAAAGCAATTAGAGAGAGGTTGAAACACCTAGAGAGCTCAGGGGTAACTAGACATTACTCCAGGTAATACATCAAATTAGCAAATCTCTACATTATAAATCACTTAATTAATTAGGATGTAAACGAGGCATTACATTTTTTTGCAGGTGAGCAAGACAGATAACTAACTAACCCTTCCATCTCTTGGAGAGTAGAGTCTCCATTAAATGTACAGAGAAGCACATGATGTGTCATTGGTAATTAGACACTAAATTTAAAGTACAGATTCCCTTCAGATGAGAGGATTTAAATCCAATTAATGAGCCACTATATGCTCATAGAATTCTAGTGTTTCCACAATACATGGTCAGGAGGGCTTTCAGATAACCAATAGCATCAGATCACTGCTCCAGCTTAGATGCTGCGATGGGCCTTTCAATGGGAATCAGGGAACCTTTCTGTATATTATGAAATCACCAGATGAGCACATGGATTTCAATCTAAAATTACTTAGTGCATATATTTCATATTTTCACACCTTATAACTTCCGTCCATGGGATTTGGAACTGTAGTATTATTATCTTGATAACAAAGAAAATGCATGTGGTATTATAGTTGATTTACCAATTACCAAGGAAAAGAGATTCCCATGACATTCTAATTTTAATTTATATTGGACAAGTTTTCTTAATTACTGATATGCTGGGATCTTCATTCTAGTATGGATCTCTAGCTGTGATCTTCAATTCTTCATTATGGTAAAAGGAATTAGGAAGATCCACAAGGATTTCCTGCCTTCCAGTATACTTACTGTTTACTTTGAAAACACACCTCAACTTTTGTTTCACCATGTCTCACAAGCACAAAAGGTAGAATGACACATTTTACATAAATTCATGCAGGGTATTCATCGTGGATGTTGAAACATGATCAAACATCTATGATGGAGTTGCCAAAAAGAAATTTCAGTGTCCTTTTCACAAACCAAATTATGTGTAAGCAACTGATATGCTCTTTATTTTGAAGCAAGCAGCAAATGCCTTGTACTGCTAGATATTGTTCAGATTGTAACGTAGTAAAAGACATCATTTATATGACACTGAGCAATACTAAAGTACAGTCATGTTTTTGACATGTTTTCATAAATCTTGTTTTTGCCATAAATCATGGTTGTCACAAAACCATTCATAAATCTTGTTTTGATATATTATATCAAATTTTTCATAAAATCCATCATGAACTTGAAATCAAATCAGTTCTTCAAAACATTACAAGAACTTTTGCTGTTGCTATGGGGTAAAGATATTAAGCCTGACCTTAGCAGCATCAATGGCAGTGGCAACAGCGATGAATTGCTGTGGGGAGACTGATTGGAGGAGCCATTGGCTACGGAAAACATGGAGGGAATCAGAGCATCTTTTTGATATCTCAATCCCATTATTGATTGCCAGAAATTTCCAGTCATCACAGCTTCCAGACCTGTGAGGTTCTGATGCAGCAAGTAGCTCCTGTACACAATTCTCACTCGCATGGGAGACATACCTCCTCAGTGAATCCTCACTCACAGACCTTCAAAAAGAGATGGAGCATGAGAGACAAGGGAAATGAAAGAGTACAGCATATCAACTGAGATGGAGGGAAGATTATTATTTACCATGATCTAGTGCATGGACCAGGAACGGTCTTGTTAGGCATTGCTGATGGCGGTCTAGTGATGAGAAGAGTAAGAATGGCAAATACTATATAAAGTTGGGGAATATATATTGAGGCATTGATGGAAGCACATGCAATTGCAGGAGAACCTTGTTGATTGAAGTCGCATGTGCTTCTCTCTGTCTGTGTCACACTTAGGCCATCATAAAACATGGGAATCCATTTCTTTATAGATTCTTTTCTTTATAGATGAGGGTTGGCAGTTATAGGAAAGATGGAAGCACATGGAGTGTAGGAAAGATGCAAAAGAAAACAATTCTGTAAAGGAGAAGCATAAGCCAAATGATTTCCTGATGTACCCAAGAGAGGCTTCCTTTACTGGACTTTAGTAACTAGTGAAGCAAGAATGACCACTTCAGAAGGTCATGCATTCCCTTTCAATTTCTGGATAAATGTAGGACTCCACACGCCCTTTAACCTCCGATTGGCCATCACCCATGATCGGAAGACAGATCAAGTGACATAAAACAAAAAACAAAACCGTCATGATGTTGTCCAGCCCAAGTTAGTTAGGGAACTGGAAAATTGTATGATTCCATTTTTCAGGAGGAAAAACGCAAAACTGGTCTGAAGACCATCCTCTATAGATATAACTGGATCATACAAGAGAGATGCTCTAATGAGCATATAATTACACGCAGTGATGCAGGTGATACAGAAAATCAGGACAAGAAGTTGAATTCTAATCTATTTAAAAGGATTCAAATGAGTACAAAAAGGGATCCAATGAAGTACAAGGATCACATGTAAAGTGATAACACAACTCCATTTAGATATTGATAAGCATCAACCAGCATGATAGGAGTATAGGACAAAGATAAACATCTGTCTGATTTTGATAAAAGAATAAAAAAACTTTATTAGGTGTCCATGAGAATCATCCATCATGACTGGTTAAAAATACACATGCCCAGTATTTTGAAGAAAATCGGGATTCCCACTTCTTACACGGGGAGTGTTTCCAGGAGTTAAAATAGATTGAGCTATGTAAACTCAAAAATTTATTTTCAGATGAATTTTTTCTAAAAATATCCTGCATCACGCTTCCTAATTTTGCAATCGGGGCTGACCAAGGATGCCATTTGCCTTCAGGCTTGCCACACAGTCCCTGATAGCTTCTTCAATTGGTGTAAATACAAGTCCTAGGTCGATCAATCTCTTGGCAGCATTCTTGCAGCTGACTAGTCCAGGTTGGGTTTCTTCAGAGAACCTGAAAGGTTGGCAATTGGAACATCAAGTGAGAAGAGGTGATTTATTAGGAAAACAAATGCATGTGACATGTGAAAATGGCTTTTTAAGGAAAATCATCCCCCAGAAGGATTGTAATACAACTTCTGTAGTACTTTTGGCACAGATATTACTTAAAGCTTATGCACAATAGACTAAATTTAAGGAATGCTTGGACAAAAGTTTGTGGATTATTTACAACATAGAATGATCAGGTTGACTATGGATGTGAAATACTTGAACAGTAAGAAAGCACACGAGGGTCATGCTCAATGTGGTAATGCATATGATGATCCTAGATATTGCAGATAAAAACCAGCACAAAACATGACTGTTCTGGCAAATCAATTCTAAAGTAAAAAGGATTATGTTCATACAATTTGGAGAAAGAAAAATTGTCGTCAATCAGATTCTTGGAAAATTGTAAGCAATAAAGTAGATACGTGGGAAAACTATTTCCTAAAAGAATGTCAATAGTGACCATTAAATATTGTATGGTATATATTCTCCATGCAAAGGGACAGTCCATTTGTCCCATTTCACTTGATCTGCTTTAAGATTGATTAAAATTAAACAAACATCAACCATTCCAAAAGTCAAAAATGAGTCCTAATGATGACGAAAGCCTGACAGATGCATTATATGGATAACATTCCAAGTGCAAATTGATTGTATAAAAGGAAAACTTGATTGTATTATTCTTACCTATGCACAGGAAAACCTGGGCACAGCTTAGCCACAATTTCTGCAAACTCTTGGAACTGGTAGATTCCATTTGTACACAGATACCTTCCACATGCATTTTCAGTCTCCAGCAGTAGTATCTGAGCAGCAGCAACATCACGCACATGAACACACCCCAACCAGTGATACCCTTGAGGGTCTTTTGACCCTGCAATTGCAAAACACAACCATTATCAACAAGTATACGTTAAAAAAAAAGAAGGATAAAAAGATAATGATTTGGGAAAGAGGGTGACAAAAACCTTCCAGTAGTTGTTGAATAACGGCACTGCTGGAATTAAGGCCAGGCTGTAAGAGAGGTCCAAGGACAGTGGATGGATTAATGGTTACAATATCCATCCCATATTTCTCAGCATACTCCCAAGCTGCCTTCTCTGCCATTGTCTTTGACACTGGGTACCACTTCTAAAAAAATAGAGGAATAAGATTACTGACATGGTAGATCACCATTACTCAGTCAATGCACCATTGGCTGCCATTCAACCTAGAGATAGGGTTACCCATTGAACCCATTTTTTGTTTCCAAAAGCATTCATAAAAGTGTCATATAAAGCAACAACAAGTGGATTGAATTGGAAAACCTATCAATTCTATCAGTGCATGCATGCATGCTTAAAAAAAATAATTCCAAATAATGCACAAGATCTAGCATGACGTTTAGAAGCCATAAGAGAATGCTAATTGGCAACAAACTATTGGGTGCAATGCTTTAAAGCAAATAAAAGAGAATTGCAACCATGATTGATAGCATATTCTTGTAATAAATCTACTTGTTCACCATCGAACTTGTACAAAAACCTAGAATCTATCATTGAGGAAACCTTAAAATAGAAAATACGAAAATGAAAATTATTATAATTAGATTTTAAGATAACAAGATAATTAGATAACTGCAGCTCTCTGAATTGATATGAATGTTATAAACATCAGTAAATCCTCTGACAAAGGGTGCGCCTGGAACAACTTATGGAATTACAGTTTTTAATGAAAAGCTTAGCTTTTACCAAAAGATTTATTTCCCATTTCAGAGAAAGGGTGTTTTCCAAAATGTATGTTTAATTCAGAAGGAAGAAAGATCCAGTTGGTGCCAGCTTTTGTGAAAAAGCATTTTCTAAGAAAACCCACTGCTAACAAGAAAATTCGAATACACACTGAGTAAAATACATCATTCATATATTTCACTTCTAAAAGACCTTCCTGATGTTTCAAACAACTGGTGAGCAAGACTTGCTTGTCTAATATTGAGTTAGCTTAATCAGACCATACACAAGAAGCACCAAAAACAAAATAATAATAAAGACGAACTTCTCCTTTGCATGGAACAAAGAATAGGAGAAAAACTTATTAAACCGGTAGTCAACAAGTACTGCTTTCAATTGAAAATGGTAGCAGTGATGGTTCCTTATTCCAAACAATCCGAATCCATCAAGAAATAGTTGAAAACTAGCATAAAAATAATCAACCACAAACCTAAGAAGAAAAATGCCAGAGCATCATAATGAAAGCATCAACCGATCCTAATTGTAGAAGAAATACACAAAATTGATGCCACGAACATCGCAAAAGAAAATTACTAAAATGGCAATCGTGTATGGAAAGAAAAAGCAAAAGCCAAGAACGACCTTTCTCGCACGGCAGTAATCCAAATCGGTCCAGCAGTCCTCATCCACGGCCCTGCCCGGCCAGCGACCGGCCCAGGAAGGGCAGGGCACCATGGCACTGATGGAGGACGTGACGACGACCCTCTTGGCGCCGGTCTTCCGGGCGGCCTCGAGCACATTGAGCGTCCCCTGCACGGCGGGGAGGATGAGCTCCACCTGCGGGTCCCTGGGCTCGAGGAGAAAGCAGGGGGACGCGACGTGGAAGACGCCGGCGAAGCATCCCTGGGCAGCCTTGGCGATGGCGGGGTAGTCGAGGAGGTCGGCCTCGTGGAGGGAGAGGTTGTGGGCGCCCTGCGCGCCGGGGAGGGAGCGAAGGTGGGTGGCGGAGGTCCCCGGCTGGTAGGTGGCGACGACGGAGTAGGATCTGGCGAGGAGGGCTCGGACCAACCACGTTCCGACGAAGCCATTGCCGCCGGTGACCAGGACCCTCTTCTTCATCCTCGGACCAACGTACGTACAACGACCGACCAAAAAGGAGGACTGCGGTGAAAAAATTGGACAGCAGGGAGAATGAAAAATTAGAGATGTCAATTGCGATCGATATAACTTGAATTTTTTATAAATTTAGGTAGTTTTAGACACCATTCACCTTTGTCATCTCAAGAATCACTTTTATC